>JAPDSC010086279.1:72312-105601 GCA_026290005.1 Latrodectus geometricus | reverse complement strand
TATATATATATATATATATATATATATATATATATATATATATATATTACTAAACTACCAATTTTATTAAAAAGGCTGTACCGTTGTTTAAATATGACTATGATAATATATGATGACATTGGATATTTACATTATGCAGAATGTAATCATTGTTCATACCCAATTAAGTGATAAAAATATTTTTTTAAAGAAGAGGTCATTAATAAAAGGAATAAAATTAAGGTAAAAATAGTTCTATGACCATACTATTAGTTTTTAACAAGCATAAAACTGCATTGAATTGTTCAGCTGGAATTGTATTCAATGGTAATTATGTTTTAAGTAAGTAAACTGATTTTGTTCTTTTATCTAATAAAAGCACTTTATCATTGAGACATATATTTAATGTTTTTAATAACGTTGATTATTAACATTTCTTAATTTTAAATAATTATGATAAAGAAAGGTGAAAAATATATTTGTATAAAAATAAATTTAATGCCATGAGTAAATTAATGACACAGTTTTCATGAATGACAGACACTTTCTTTCTTCTAGTAATTTATTTCTCTCTATATTATTTTTTTACTCAACATGAATCTTTTTGACAAGTAAAGATAACAAGGAAGAAGCAATTAAGCCTTAATCTTAGTTTTTGTATGAGACGTTTTTCGATTTATGTCATTCACTGTGATCAATGGAATGTCATAATTTGATTTCTACCAGTTTTTTGCTTGCAGTTAATGAAAAAGAAAATAATTCGTAAATTACAAATTCAAAGTTCAATCTTTAGAATTGAGGTAGTAGTTTATTTTTCCAAGACAAGATAATAATTATTTTAGTCATGAAAAAATTGGCGAAAAAATCTTTCTTATATTTATCATTTATTAGTAATTTGCATAATATATGAATTCATTAAATTAAATATCATTTTATTTTATGCAAAATATATTACTGAACACTTATAGGTTTGAATATAAAATGTTGAGTTCCAAACATAAAAAATATTATTCTTTTATTGCTAAGTATTTCATTAGATTAAAAACTATGTGACAAATAATAATGAGATTATTATTTCTCTAAAATAATTTCAAAAAATATACTTATTTATTACTTACATTTTTTTATTTATTACTGAAGTGATAGTTAAAGTAAAAGTAAAGATTAAAGTAATTATTAAATTCAGTAATAAATAATCTTTTATTCATTACTGAAGTGTTAGTTAAAGTAAAGATTCATGTATTTATAACTTGTTAAAATGCGAATATAAGCTTGTAAAAGTATACATCTTGAAATATAATTTGTAATTTCTTTTAATAAATACATATCACATTTAAAAGTAAAAATAATCATAAATCTCAATTGGATTTGGTTTATTTTCATAATTTAATTCAATGAAACAATAACAAAATTTCGTATGTTCTGAAAAATACATAATAGTTACTCACAATCTGACAACATCTAATATTATTTTAAGGATAAATTCTTACATAGTGTTACAAAATGTAATAGAACTGGAACAAAATTGATGATATGTTTCCTTTAAGGATTTATTTTATCGTGTTAATCAATAATCTAGTTGATTTGTAACAGTAATATTGTTTTGATAATAATTCTAGAATTCATGTTGATTATGATAAATAAAATTGATGCTGACTCATGTTTCACTGTGTGATTTAATTAGCACAAATTTTTGTTAATTAAATGTACTACTTTTTTTTAAATCACTGATGGGAAAAAAATCGCATCACCAAGAAATAATTATTGTAGAGTAATGAAATTTCAGCAATACATTTATATAGGTAACGTACGTAATTGATTACAATCTTAAGATCACAGGTTAATTTAAGCCTGAGAACAGCCATTGCAGAAGTGAAATACAGGTACATTAATAACCGGTGTAACCTCCACAATTTTGAATGCAAGCATACAAACGTGCATGCATTGAATCATACAGGTGCTGGATGTCCGTTTGGGGGGGGAAGAGTTTCATGCCTTTTGCACTTGGTCGATCAATACAGGGATGGTGAATGCTTTGTAGATGACGCTGGAGTTATCGTCCATTGATATCCCATACTTGCTCAATTGAAGACAGATCTGGTGATCTGGCAGGCCAAGGCCACATGTTGACACCCTGTAGACCACGTTGGGTTACAATAGCAGTATGAGGTCGAGCGTTATCCTGCTGGAAAACACCTCCCGGAATGCTACTCATAAAAGGCAGAACAACAGGTTGAATCAACAGACTGACGTACACATTTGCTGTCAGGGTGCGTGGGATAACCACGAGAGAGCTTCTGCTGCCATAAGAAATTGATCTTCAGACCATAAGTCCAGGTGCAGTTCCAGGGTATTTAGGCCGCAGACAGGATGGCTGCAACCGCTCACCTGGTCTCCTCCTAACCAACACACGGTCATCACTGGCACCAAGGCAGAACCGGCTTTCATCAGAAAACACAAAAGATCTCCATTCCAGCCTCCAATGAGCTCTAGCCTGACACCACTGACGTCGCAAACGGCAGTGTTTAAGGTTTGTGAAATGCATGCTACAGGACGTCTGGTTTGGAGCTGTCCTTAGAGTAACCGATTGGTAACAGTTCGTTGTGTCACTGTGGTGCCAACTGATGCTCTTATTTCTGCTGCAGACGCAGTATTACTCGCTACGGCCATACGCCGAACACGGCGGTCTTCCCTCTCAATAGTGCCACGTGGCCGCCCGGAACCCAGTCTTCTTGAGGCAGCGCCTTCCTTTGACCATTGCTGCCAACTTTCTAGTACAGTGGATGCATTCCTGCCAATCCTTTCTGCAATTTCACGGAAATAAAATCCACCTTCTGGTAGGCCTATTATACGACCTCGTTCTCACTCAGTGAGCTGTTGATAATTGCTTCATTGTATTTTTAAAGGCTTTGTGGACTAACATCAACTCACTTCATCAAATCTCGACGCTAAACAACGCTCAGGAACGTTACAGCACGTATTTAAAGCAAACCTGATTTGCATCTTCCGTGTGTCGCTACAAGCATCACACCGAAGCCCCGAGCACAAAAATTCGAATCGACGTCATCTTTCAGATGTATGAACAAGCCTACTAAATTTCGCTTCGCTAGCAATACTCCTTCTTGGTGTTGGGATTGTTTTTCCATCAGTGTATATTAATTTTGTAATAAGAAGGTGTAATATATCTGCAGAAGAAAATGGAACAAAATAATGCTCATATGAGACTTATTTATTATGTAGTTACATTATAGAACAGTAGTTACGAATAATCTCAAACGATCGAAATTCAAACTAAAAACTCCAGTTTAGAAAGATTCAAGTATATTTTTTTATTACTAAAAATTTGGAAATGAAAAATATATCTATCTCTTTCGAAACTCACTGGATTGTTTATGTAGATAGTATACGTTAATTTTTATATTCAATAATCAAAATCTACAAAATCATAAACAAACTATATTTTTAAAGCATTTATGTATTCAAAAATGCAATAAATGAAATTTCGAAGATTTTTTAAGTTATGAAATTTATTCCATAAAAAATACTAATTATAAATAATGTAATTCCACTAAATTAAAAATTTAGGTAAATAATTAAAAATTCTTGCAATAACAATATCTTAAAGAAATATATCCAAATAATTATGTAATGGGTAAAATGATATAGAATACAACATATATAAAAATAACTTTTCACTTCCAATGTTAGTTTTAATTAGAATTTTCATAAATTTGTACTTTGGAATGGATATTTTACAAAGCAAGTCATAAAAATTTGTCAAAATGGTACAACTCTTCATTAAAGCTAACAAAATAAAGGAAAGCAAACAAAACAGATATTTATTGTATTTAGATAGAAAGAGTCTAAATTATTAAATGTGATGAAATATGTATTTCAATAGAATGCAAGATAACAAAATGATAATAAGAATTTGGGGTTTACAACAATGAGAAATTAGCAGAAGCAGTGGAACGGGGATTGGATAATACAAACGGTCAACTCATTCCATTCTGTTTGAACTCTTTGTTCCGCTTCATCGCCCGAAGTACCGGAAAGAGTTGGTAGGTGAATCTCTTATTAATACTTGACTAAATATTTTCTATTGGTCATAGATTTAGAGATATTTCAGTCCAGATTAACAATCAAGTACCCTCTGCAATGAGGATAGTCAAAACTCGATGTGCAAATTATGCTCTTCAAATCTGGTTAAAAAACACGTTTTGCTGGCTTCGAAATTAGGATACATCCAATAGTCTCAAAATGTCAGAAAAATATCTGTGTTGAAATTACCATTAAGGTGAACTAAAGATGTGCTTATCTGGTACCTAATGTCTATTGAGGCTACAGTGGCCTGGTTGGTGAGATCATTTTTCAGTTACTCAAAGGTGCTGAGTTTGAATTCCTTCTTAACCGAAGATTCGTCGTGTTCATTAAAGGTGGCTGAGGTACGTTAAATTTGCAGTGTTAGCAATGACCTCCAAGTAAAATGATATCCCTGGGAGTGGCAGGTATTTGGGGGTTTCCTGCTTGGTCCCTTCTTCTAAAAATTACAAAAATTCTTTCACGGCTGCTTTCATCAAACTAGTAGAACCCAACTCAGGGCTAGGTATAGGAAAGCATGCTGGTGCAATAACAATAACCTAATGATTGCCCACACCATTGTATGAGTTACAGAAACCCTTTGTTGATATCTATAATCAGGTGACAAGGATTTCCCAAGGACAAGTATCTTAATAATCATACTTTGATCAGAATGCTACAAATAGAGCTGGTACTCGTTTAAAAAGCTGACAACGTAACTATTTCGTATTCAGCATTGTTATTGGGAATACCAAAATCTCCAGCTGCATTTTCAAAGAAAGCTGAAGTAATGGTCATCATGCTTTCAATTCGTGCTGATCCAAATTCCATCGCAATATACTACAAGATTCTATATATGCTGAAAACAATCCCCTTTCTGGACTAATGGTCTATGATGTTGTAAATCTTTTTTAAAAAGCCAATCTCATACTGTGTATATGGTGTTAAATTTTTAAGCCTGAGAGGTTATTGAGATCCTGAATTCCCTTAGCAATCCATCTATTCCGTATTCACATGACACTAGTTGGTTTTGACCGCCCACTGTAAGTGGCACAATATCACATAATTATAATCAAAAATCTTTATAAACAACGAATTTTTGCCTCTATTTAATATCGAAATTTGATTATTCTTTTTATCCGAGACATCAAACAATATTCAAAGTAAACTTTATGCTTTTAAAGCCATTTCTAAATTAGAAATCTTTTGCTCATTTGTTCTTTTATACAGTGCTTCAAGTCCCCCCCCCCCACCTTTTCAAATTTTCACACAGGTAGGACAAATTCCAAATTTGTCCAACCTGTGTTGTTTAAATGAATAGGAATCATAAAGACTTACATATTTCAATTTTTTTTCTTTTTATGTAATTTTGACATACATAAAATGTTTCCTTAATGTTGCTTCAATTTTATTGCTGAGAATATAATTGAATAGGATTTTAAAATCATATTTTTTTAAAAATTGCAATAGTTTTACATCTGTTCTATTTTAGAGTGTGTTTTGAAGAACTTTGATTATATTTAACCCTGCATTCATTATGATTGGTAAATTTATATTAAGTAGGACAACATAAACTTATTTCATAATAAAACATCTTTTCAAGAAATTATTTAAAATAACGAAGTTAAACGTAATTCAGTCACATAATTTAACACTCTTAAGCAGACAATATTTTAAAGTTGTGAAATTTGTCAAGTGTGTAAAATTATTTTTTAGTTTGATTATAAAGTTGGTTACCTTAATCGTAATTTAAAATTTAAACTTTAATATTTACTACAATAAGTTTTATATATAATTAGACAGGTTTAATACTTCATTTCTAAATAAAGCTTCATAAATGCTCCTTTTAAATATATAAATAATAGATAAATGTTAATTGTAGACAATAGCAAAAATTTTGTAAGCACAAATACATTTTCTATCTTTTTTTTATCACATTTTTTATAGTGAATATTACAAGTAAGATTCTATTAAGAGCTTAAATAAATGCAAATTATTCAATTCCTTCTGCATTCTATTCAAAGGAAATCAGTTTAAAAGCTATTTTTCGAGAAAGGATGTCATTCAGAAGCTTTTCTTCCTGTTGCAAGAAATATAAAGAAACGAATAAAATATGCAAAAAATGTTCCCATGTGAAGTGGTCGCATGGACAAACAACGGAGAATTCAGCTGCCAGAGGCAGGTGTCATCCAACACTTTAGATGGGTGTGTCTCATGGAAACCAACTCTTCCTTTTACTGACAACTGAAGATGGATACTGTCAACAGATATTGACCGCCAGTTAAGTTCTTTTAGAATTCCACAGTCTGCTAGATTTCTATTTTGGACATTATTTTTGCCAAAATTTGTATACTTTATATGGTTATTGATTTTCAAATTTTCTTATTTTTTATTTCCAATCAAAAGCGACATTTTGCATTGCTTATGAAAAGAATCTTGTTGCGTTTAACAGAAAAACATCTGTGTGGAAACAAACAATAGAAAAATATTAATGCGTCTTTGTGACTCTTGTAAACATGCTCATTAAACAGAAAATTGTGCTTAAAAATTCCTTTCAAATGAATAAATTCGACATTAAATTTACATTTTTGAAAAAACGTTAAAATTTATGCAGATTTGTCTGAGAAAAATTTGATACTATAAATAATTTTAATTTCCAAATTGTATTTATGTTAATATAAATATTAAGTAAAATGTTGACCTATTAAATATCAAGAAATGTCATATGAAAACTAACAAACAATAACAGATAATTTGTTTTACATTATAAATGAAAAATCGCTTTTATTAAAATATATTTCATCAGATTGAAAAAAAAAACGCATGCTTTTCTTTATAATAAAAAACTGTTAAAAATTTTAACAGCAATATTTACCAAAAATATAACATTTTTAGTAAATAAACATGATTATGTATGAACAGGATATTCTAAGATTTCGCTAAATTAACAAAAGTTCTTTAATTTAAGGATTTCTGCAGGAATAATGACTTTGTATCATTCATTTGTAAATATATCATTTCTCAATTTGATGTTTATTCGAAAACTTATTTTGAAGCGTTATTTCCAAAGATTTGAAAAATGAAACCATTACATTGTGTCTATGATTAATGAAGGAAACATCTGATTTGCTTTCTGAATTGGTACTGATAACATAATGACCCGGATACCCTTCAGCATAGCAGGACAATTTTCCCTCCTTTGTTGACTTTCGTTTCAAATGTAAGATGAGAACAAACGACTTGCAATTAAGCTTAAAATATGGTGTAATTCTGTCAATCAACTGCTCTTGCAAATTGCTCTTTCAATTTCATACACAAGTCCTTGTAAATAAAGTTTATATATTTCCTTTAAGTTAGCAACTTTTATTTAAACTTGCTTGAAAAATTCACTGTCGACATTACTAATCTCTGTTCTCTCAATTAGACTCCAGACAGAGATTTTAATTATATTCTCTAAATGAGAAAGTATAATGGAAAATTCTATCTAAGGCCTAATACGAAACTTGTAATCGGTCGTCAACTGAAGTAGAAGTGTTGTTGCGTATAGAATGAGTAAGTAAAGAGATTTTGTTTGATTCTAAATCGTATAATTGGGTCCACAATTTTGCAGAACATCCTTTCAGAAGAATGGATTAGTAGGGTCTTAATCTGAGTTATTTCTAAATAGTAATTGGGGACTCCTTTTACAGATCATCTTTTCTGTCAAGATGGATTTTAGTTGGGTCTTATTCTAAGCTTCTTGCGAGCTAGTTGATCCGATAGCAACGATGCTTATCGTAGTATTTCTGTTAATCTTCAAGCTTTTGGTAATAGTGAATGGTTTTTACTTCTAATCGTTAATATTTGGAAACATATAAGATACTGTTCTGAGGAGCTAATGCTTCTTGAAGTGATTCAAGAGAGAAACATGAGTTTTTATTTTATTGTTCCTCCATGTTACTAATTTTTAGAATGACTATTAATTATTCAAAACTACACATCACTATTTTTTATCGAATGTATTTTACACATCTATGTGATTCTTTTCTACATTTTATTAATTTATCAAATGCTTTTTGTTACAATTATTCAACCAAAATAAAAAAAGATATGTTATTGAATTATATTACAACAACTCACATTAATTTCCACATTCATTATTCTAGTAAGTTATTCGTTCCCAATAATTTGCCTGAATAATGTAAAATATTTTCTGATGAAGTTTAGTTACAAATTTTGTATTGCTTCCACTACATGATTCTATAGCATAGTTATGAAAACATTTCACCAACATGATATTTTTGTTTCAAGAAAATTAGACAGTTGTTGATAGTCATTTATAAATACTTGATTGGTTCAGTTTATTTATTTTACTTTAACATTGCTTATGACAAAAAATTCCAAATTCATTCAATGCCTTCATATGTGGGATAGGATTTAAAAGTGAAATTCCAAGATTATCAAACAAAAACAGCTTTTCCTTTCTTAACCTTGTAAAAAAAAGGTATAGTTTTGATTGCAACTTAATACGTTTTAAATTAAATAACAATGTAAAATACTTAGAACATTCTTAATAAATAAAATAAGAATGGCAGAAATTTTTTTTTGAAAACTTTTGTCTAATTTTGAATCAAGTAGTGTGACAAAGTCTGAGTGAACGTGTCGTATAAGTTAATACCAAATTATGTATGCAATAAGCATACTTCCTGAATATTCGTTATTGTAATCAATTTAATATAATTTTGTCAAATTAAGGTAATATGAGAGATTAACAACTAGAAAAATTTGTAATTGTTTGTGTATAAATTAATGATCTTTTTATTATGAAAGTTTCACAATCATTAAACATTTACAACTAGAATTCTATATAATATATTTCACTGACATCAGTAATGAGATATTAGATACAGTTTTAGAACATGACATATTGATTGGCATAAAAAATTAATACTTGAATTCCATTATATTTAAATATATTTTTAAATTATATTCATAAAGAAGATGTTATTCCAGTCAGAATAAACGTTTTAGTAAGTACTTTTTCTTAACACAAAACATTTTAGCTACATTAGTTAAATTTTTGGAGTTTCTTAAATATTTAGAAATTTCTATTTACGATAATGTTTTGATATGATGATTTGATATAATGACTTTTTTAATACTTATTTGTTGTAATAAATATTTCAAAGCAAAAATTTCAAATGGCAAATAAATAGTTAAATAATTTGGAATGAGTCATAATTGCAAAATCGTTAGATTTTATGCATGTTATGTATAACAGAATCAAATTAATATTTTCTTTCATATTAAATTAAAACAGATAGATTCAAATAGGATAACATACCAATATTTTAAATATCTTATACTATTGATGATATCTTAATATATATATAAAAAAAATGCCTAAAATAATTGCAATATATATATATATATATATATATATATTCCAATTATTTTAGGCAAATACAGTTTATACGGATATTAATAATTTGAAATTCAAATATATAGCTATATTATATAAAGAAATAAAACCCAAAGAATCATGAAAAAATATTTCCTTTGAAATATAAGTGTAACCAAAATAATCTAAATACTAAGAAATTTCTAAAATGATAAGAATGTAAGATTTAGTAGTGCTTTTACTTATTGATTTGAAATTTTACTTTGAACTTCGAAAGTGCTTTTCAGTTGAGTACTCTGCACTACAATGTCGAGCAACTTGGAGAAGATGCCAACAAAATCTTACGGATGGATGTCTGCGAGTTTTAAAGCCATCCGTTTTGTTTGAATTCAGAGATTTTATTTCTGACTTTTGGCCAATCTAAGGCTATAAAGTCTGTCCAGAATATAGTTTCGATTTCTGCTTTCTTCTGAATGCAAGAAATTATACTTTTCATTTGTCACTAAGACTCAGTAGACATTGCACCCTGGATGGGAATTTATGCCGCACCATTCCTGCTTGCAACAGCCGGCGCAAAGAAGGAATTGCGTAAAGTAATTTCTTTTGTTTTTGTGCTATTGGAGGGAAGTTTTAGACATTCTTATTTGAAAAATGTTTCAATCTGACATCGAAATGTGTAATAAATTTATGCTTACAAGAATGTTTAAATTCTCTCTTATATGTAAACAATTCTTGGATATTCTTAAGTTTGGAAAAGTGCTTTTAAGAACTTACAAGAAGGAAATGTTTTCTATGAAAGACTATGGTTTGAATATGACATTTTCTTTGTATATATATATATATATATATATATATATATATATATATATATATATATATATATATATATATATATGCGTGTATGTGTGTGTGTGTCTGAAATATTTTTTTAAAATAAATTAAAGATGCCTTTTGTAATTTAAAAGTTACATTATTTTAAACATCGTTGAAGTATAAAATTCATTTATCAAACTGATAAAAAGCAAAAACAATATATGATCATTTATGTGATACTTCAGCTAAAAAAGCAGCACACAGATTTAAAGAGAATCATAATAATTTGTCATATGAACCAAATATTCAATAATAAACAAACGATACTTTTTCTTATGTATGACAACTAAATTCCTTCCATTCTCACATAATACAAATATAAATTGTGATGATACTTCTAATCTGTAACTGAACTTAGCTTTTTTGTAATTATATAGTTCGAAACATTTTCAAAATTATACGCAGTAAAATGTTATAACTCTTTAGAAGCTTAGAATAAGTATTTATAAATAGATGATAAAAATAATTTTGATAAAAAAAGGTAACATAATTAAGATTCTTCGATATTGCGGAAAATAGAAATTCAAGTTTTAATCATGAACAACATTACAAGTATTTATTCATATATATATATATATATATATATATATATATATATATATATATATATATATATATATATATATATATATATATATATATAGATAGATAGATAGATAGATAGATAGATAGATAGATAGATAGATAGATAGATAGGTAGGTAAATAGATATATTGTTCATGCAATTTAGTAGAGAACATTACCAGTTATTATATTTACAAAAGAAAATTAAAAATTTATTTATTCATTTTTTACACCAATTTATCCATTATAATGCTAATGACAATACGCACTATTTGTAAAGTTATCTAGAAGCATTAAAGCAATGTCTTTCAAAATTGTGAACTGTGTAGCATGACGAATAAAATAATGATTTTTTAAAATATTCGTCAAATAAACAATTATAAACTTTTTTGAAAAAATTTTTACAAATTGCATACATTTACACCTCATGTGTTACATAAGCTTTAACATATATTTTTTGATAAATTAATAGCATCAGTAAAAGCCAAATTTAGGTAATAAAAAATCTTTTTCCTTAGGTTTATTAAATAAGGATTTATCATCCTTGATAATATATTAAATAGTAATATAAATTAATCATATTATATTTATTATAGAGATTAAAATTATTATTTTTATTTGCACAGAAAAGCCACAGATAATTTATCTATGTATACATTTTTTTAATTTCTTATAAAATTGTTATTTTTATTTAGCTAGATATTTACTTTTCAATAATATACTTCTATAAAACATTCCCCTAGTAAATAATTTTTGTATTACATGCATTTTAGTCTTGTTAAAATAAGGAATAGTAAAAATGCGAGTCAAAATGAAGTGAAGGATTCTTCCAAAATATCCAAAACAATGACAATAGCAGGACGTAGTTCAACGATGGGTATCAGTGCTTTACTTGATTAATCAAGAGCTAAGCTTTTATATGAAAGGATAGAAAACTTCTTCAAAAAATCCTTGTCACTAATTCCTTGTAATTGAGAGCCGGCCGAAGTACTTTGAAGAAGACACTCTCACTTCGATTAAGTGCTTTCGACTGAAGCTTAGCCTAAAACAAGTGTGTTAAACACATCTTATTCTTTGAAGACATAAAAACAAAACTATTCTCTGCGACTTCTTTTTTATCTTTTCAAATCATCCAATCAAATTATTTTAAACAAAGAATTTTAAGCAAATATTTTTTCACTAAATTATTATTTTTATAGTAAATGAGGAATTGATCTTAGTCTTTAATGCTTAAAATTATTTAACATTAGAAGTGTTCACTTGAATTTCGCTTAGAAAAAATTTAAACCATGTTTTGTACAGTTGATATTGAAATAATCAAGAGAATAAAAATTAAGAAAAGTAATTCATACTTTGATCTTTATCTTTATATTGTAATCCTCATGTGTAAAATACATAGAAATTATTTTCATAACACAGCTTAATTATAAACCATATAGCTGAAACCAGAATCTGCTTCTAAGTTCTTATGAGTAACTATCTAATATTGTGATCTGGAAAAAAACATTTATATGGACAATGGTTCGTGCATTATAAGAAAATTAACTCTGAACATAATTTCAAGGGTCTCATCTTGTTTTAAGTGAATATACCTCAAACTAAACCACATTGAATCAAAAAATGGTGTGTTTAATCAAATTACATACATTTATTGGTTTCAAACATTCTATCTTTTTATAAAAATAAATTAAAAGACTATAAAACGACTCAGCGTTTTTTCCTATTTATTACTATAGCGAATTTTAATTTAAGATTTATTTTCCGTGTTATTAATAAATCTGATTAAATATTAAGATTACTTGAAAAATATTAAATTATTTTAATATAAAATATTATATAATATTTGAAGTATAAAATTTTAGGATATTATTATTTAATTTATAAATTAATATGCCTCCAAAACACTGTTATCTTAAATTTTTATTTTATAATTTATTTAATCTTACTGAAATATCTGAATATATTGCGATTGTGCTACTATGTCTATGATTTACATTCTGATATTTTTTTTAAATAAATCATATGGATTTTGAAAAATACCACTAAGAATTCTTAATTTAATTTTCCAAATTTTTCTTAAAAATTATAAATCTACTTTTTTATTGTTAAGATAGGCTGTTTTTTATCACTTAAGTTATCTTAAGCTTTATTTAAGAAAAAATGATAGTTTTAAAATTTAAAAATTCT
Organism: Latrodectus geometricus; assembly: GCA_026290005.1. Taxonomy (NCBI): domain Eukaryota; kingdom Metazoa; phylum Arthropoda; class Arachnida; order Araneae; family Theridiidae; genus Latrodectus; species Latrodectus geometricus. Next base: position 92,538 of record JAPDSC010086279.1, on the reverse strand, counting down.
ATTCTTATTTCAGTTTTTAGGTAGGCATTTTGCCTTCAAAATGTGATATACATTATAAAATTACATTTTCATTTGAATTTTTATTTACATTTATTAACTCTGAAAACACCATACCAATATTATATTAAATATGTAAATTATCATAAAAATGAATTTCTAAATAAGAAATATACAAAATCAAATTTTTATTATGATTTTTACTTGTATTTGACATGTTATAACAGATTCATACAACATTTTTAGTTTTTATGTGCAAACGTTTTGATAACGGAGATTTCTTTTATTTTTTTACAACAGTTCTATATAGTTTACTAGCCAAAACATTTAAATACAGATCATTTTAATATTATTAATATTATTGAGTTTTCAGTTTGTTCTGAAAATTTAACATGCTATCAGCATCTTGTTTTGATGTCATCATTTTTCTTTAAGCCAATAAAACAAAACACGTAAGGGGGAGAATTTACTAATAAACATTGCATTATTGTGCAAATATAAATCAATAAATGTTGTTAAACTATTATGAAAATATTTCCTATCTAAAATAGAGATTTGTTTACAAATAAAATGCAGTTTGCATACAAAATTGTTTTGTTACAACAGCAAAAATTTTAATCTTCAATAAGTATTAAAACTATGCCATTATCTGCAACATTAAAGAGGATGAACTAATTTGCGAACAAATTATATAATAAGCATATGATTTTAATTTATGATGCATTTATTTACTCTTACTTTCGGAATTTTGCTAATAACTTCTAGATAAAACATAATGATTTTTCAAAGAATACACTTTAATTGAAATATTTGTTTTGGTGATCATTCTTTTAATAAAATATCATTACCGCTTTGTTTTAATTCTTAAGACAATTAAAGAGTTCTCAACAGCTTTCTTTCTTCTTTTATGCTTTTAATAAATCATCAAGTTTCGAATGCATTTGATTAAAAAATACCTTGAATACACAAAATATCGCTGACAGTCATTGTTCATTTTGTTAATATATTTGAAGATGTGAATCCAAGTTTAATATCTTTTAAAAAGGTACTTGAAGATAAACAGCTTTAGAAGGAAGCTGGAATAACGCGTTCCATCTTTTTAATTTTAAGGAAAAGCTGAGACTCTTAAGAGCATTGGTTTTTCATCTTCGAGTTTAAGTAAAAAAGTCTTTATCATTACAAGCCACACAGGCATGTAATGAATATTGCTTAGTAATAACTTTATTTATCTTAAAGTAGTACGAGGCCGTTGGCGACGAGTTTTCATTTAATTTAGATTCAGCAAGCGAAAGCAGTATATTTTTCTATGCCAGAACTCTAATTTTTCGAAATCTTGTTATGAGTTAATTACTTTTCTTTAACAAATTACAATGAGCAACAAATTATTTAGCTTCCTTGAATATTGAGTTGATACATTTAATTTCGCTGAAAATAATGAAACATTTTATTTATTAGAATTATATCCTAATGAAAAATTTTTTATTTGTTCTTCGACATACCTTTCAAAATGCATTTATTTAACTAAAATAATTGCATAATCATAGTGCATTTTACAAAATAACATTAATTAATTAAATGTTTAGTATTGATTAAATGTTTAGTACTTTATAATATTCTTTTGTAAATACATTTTTCCAAAGAAATAAATCAAATTTATTCAAAATGACACCATTACTGAATATTTTATTGCTTTATTAGATTCTTTATTCAGTACAACATAATTCAGTAATTGAAAATTAATTTTTCAAACAAAACAGATTATGCCAACACTATAACTCTTTTGTATTTTTCAAATTTATTTAAAAAAAGTGAAACCATTTTAAATTAAGGTATAAAAACTGATAAAATATTTATTTTTTAAACAAAATTATAGGAAATATTTTAAAAATTTATTTCTCGACAACTTATTAGATGGCATGGAATAATTTTTCTAGTACCAAAGTAACACATATCCATTTTTGAATTTTGAAATATAACCGTTTGAATATTTATAAATATTTTTTTGAATATTTATAGACTAAAAAAGAACCCTGGCCATTGAATATTACTAGACATTCAATAGGAATATTTATGAATATTCAAATTATTATTTACAGATATTGATGTCTGATATTTAGGGACATTACAAAATAATATTTATAAATATTTTACTATACCTTCCTCCTTTATATAAAAATAATTATATTAATTATAATTTAATTTAATTTTTTTGATAAGAAAAAAAATTGTGTGAAAAAAAGACTTCTTGAACTATTATTTATTATTCTTCTATAGAATAGCAATACCTACAACATTAATTCTGAGTTTATCAAATTTCTTTTTAGCTTTTGAAAATTGAACTTTCGATTTAATTTTGTCCTTACTTAGCACAGCATGAATATTAATCAGATTTGATTCCTTTGACTTTAAAAAGTTTTAAAATATTTTTATAAAATGTTCACTGAAAATATAATTAAAAATGCTTTCGGTAGTTTTCCTGATTCTGTTATCAATAAAAAAGTTCAGTTATGAATTTAAAATATTAAAAATATAAGTGGAATGTATTTTCGAATAAGATAATATAAAAGTACTATATATACATGTATATAATTAAAATTCATATTATTTTACAATTAAAATTATTTAATAATTACACTGGTAAATTTTCGTTATTGTAATCTGCTAATTAAAATTTCTGTGTTTCAAAAAGTTATTAATACATGGTGTAAAAAAATAAGGCTTGTTCAATTAGTTCCTCACCATTAAATGTATACTAATTTCAAAACAACAATGAAAGTATTTACAAATACATTTGTTTAAAATAAAAGTATGAGACACAAAAAAGAGAAAATTTGAATTTCATTCATTTTGTTGATTTGAAATATAGTTTCAATCCAAGGATTTTTAAGCTTCTGAGTATTTTTACACAGATTCCAATCCAACAAACTGGCTAATATTTTCCAAGTTGAACTCACAAGCATTCTCTGCCTATAAATTGGGAATTCCATAGCAGAAACTAAAAATAAAAATTAATTATTAATATAGTTTTTAAGCACAATTATAATGAAGTAAAGAAGAATAAACAAATTTTAATTGTTATAATCTTGAGTATTCACGAATAAAAAATTACATGCCAATTGATGATTTAATTAAAAATATTCGATACTTATGTAACTAAACTTGAAATTTTGTTTCAATCTATTGGATTATAATAGGAACCAACCAAAAAAATGGTAAAAGTATGAATAAAATAGCAATTTTCCATTATTCAAAATGTAGAAATAAAAAGTTAAAAACACAATAATAATAAAAGCGGCAGTTTGTGATAGTTTAAATAACTTTGTAATAATATTTGGTGGCAATATCACTTGCATTGGCAAAAAGGAAAAATACCAAAAATAAAAAATATGTTTGATAAATAACTAAATTTGATGGTGAATTCAAATGTAAACGTCAGTTCTGTTTGAATAGATTTATGTCTAATTATCTTTATTTTTTAAATAACTGTGGAAAAATTTAATAGTTTTGCGAATTTTGAAACTCTTACTACTTGTTTCATTTGTAAAAAATATAACCATTTATGACCTTATTTTTGGAAGACAAATTAGATGGCAGGCTATTATATTTCTTACTGATTTGTTATTTAATTGTCTCATCAAAATAAAAAATTCAGCTAACAAATAAATGACAAGATTTTCTTTTAATTTGTTATTTTATTTTGGAACTTTATTATAGAAAGTGCTAATTTTATTGAAATGATAAAAAATTAAATTTCGTAAATTAATAAATGAATTATCTTCGGTGAAAAGTATTAATTTCTAAAACTTAAAAAAGCTATGATTTCAATAAAAAATATGCATACAATCTAAAGAATTACTATTATACTCGTAATTAAAGTGAAAATTTACGCTTACTAAATATTTACATAGAGGCTTAAAAATGCTTAATAATACTTAAAAAATATCAACAGTCTTTCTTAAAAGATTTCCATTTTACAAGTTGATCAATTATTTACAATTATGTACAAATTTTTAAATTTTTTAATTACCTTAGAATATATTTATTTTTGGGGGTAAAAAAAATAACGATAGTGTTTGATTTTCTTACAAGTAAAAGCCATTTCAGGAAATTTAAATATGCATATCATTTTATTTAGAGTAAAATATATTTTTAACTGGTCTTGTAAGCTCAACGCTTCGATTAGTAGTAAATCATATATATTTCTTGTACATCTATTAAATTACATAGACATTGATACTATTTTTTCTTTTTTTAATAATTATATGCTGCAGAATTCTTACATAATTTTTTAAACGACCATCTTCCTTCATTGACTGACTTAGTAATCGTTTCATAACTCATTAGGTTAATTGAGATTTACAATCAGACAATTTTTCCCCTTTATCTTGAAAATTTTAGGTGCATTACAAATCATTCTTTTGAAACTGAATATATGCCATTTTATAAAAACGCATAAATAAATTAAATATGTAACTGAATTGCAAATAATGTGTGCAATAAACATTAAAATTTACATGTATACAAAACAGTTCTGTACTTTCCAAAGTGTCTCGTAACTTAATATTTTTCTTCTGAAATAATCAGTTTATATTTATGGCTAAACTTTTATTCGGCCAGACTCAAAAATAGTTAGCAGAGATGTTAAAAATCTTAGTTTGAGCAAAACATTTTGGATAAACTAATGTAATATGAATAAAATACAAGCAATAATTTGTTATCTAAGTAAATTTTTAAATAAGTGGTTTAATTATTTTGTTCACACACACACATGATAAGAGAAATTGAAACATTTAACAAAACCTTGAAATTTATGCATAAAATTATTTAATTATTTCAATATGTTTTGAGTTTGCATATTATAAAGGCTAGAAAATCATAACAAAATATTAACCACCTATCAATGTTTAAAAATGTTTATGTAAAATATTGCTTACAAAAGATATAACTCAATAAAAGTAATGATATTTTTGTAATATTATAGTTTTGTTCAAATGATTAATAATATATATATATATATTTGTAATATAAAAATTACATTAATTTTAGATACTTGCAGCACTATATTTGAAATAAAATTTATAGATCAAAATTTAACTTTGTAAGTATAATAGATGCTATAGTTTTTTGTCTTAAAGATGCATAACTCAAAATAGAATTTAACGTCAGGGTATTTACTACTTTTTAAGTACTTTTAAATTAATGAAATTTTGTAATGATTTTAAATAAGCATTATCATGAAATATTTTTCAATTAATTTTAATGTATCAATAATTTAAATCAGTATTTTTTTAAAATAGCTACTTAAGTGATAAATTTCTCTCATGATTTAAAATCAAATATATTAGAAAAATCAGCTGTGGGAGAGATTTGATAAAAAAAAAGTTAAACCTTCAGTTCCAAACGGGTTAAGTTCAAATTTTTTCTTATTTTGTTTTACTAAAAAAGGAACTTAATGGATGAAAACGAAAGTGGAAGAGAGTTTTAGATCCCCCGAGAAGAAAAGATTCGGGTGATGGACAAAACGGCACACTTTTTGAGTCTTTAACGTTGTTTCTTTTTTAAACTCTAAGATATTATTCTACTTTATAGACACTTAAGATTCTAATAGTATGGCTCTAGCTATTTGTATCAATCGAATTGGATTCTCAGGTACGATTTATGCATTTCTTCTTTCACTTTATACAAAATTTAGAGTAAACAAACTTTTTTCAGTCAAGGTTTGAACCCGAACTTATCATTCTTGATTCAGTTAAATACTTAAGTCTCTAAATGTATATAATTTTGGAAACATGTTACTGATTTTGAGGTTATGTAAATAAATACTTGCTTGTGTAAATACAAAATAAGATAACTTAAATAATTTCCTCATTTGTAGCAGTATAATATTTCGAACGAATAAAATGTCTTTCTTATTTTTTAATATGTTTGATTCAGAAATTTTTGATTTATTAATAAACTTTCGATAAGAACAAATTTAAATTTGCCGAAAAATATTCTGTATAAAACGTCGTAATGAACTATATAAATATTTAAGAATAATTCAAATGAAATTTCATTTTTGATAATAGTATTAGTAAAAATTGTATACTTTCCTGAAAAAAAGTTATTTGTTAAAATGTTTTCAATTAGTTATGAAAGATTATTTTTTCATAAAACTTATGCGCTTTCCGTTTATTAAATATCTTATTAAAATTTTGTGGGAGATATTGCTGTAAAAACTTTAAATATTTTCAGTTATGCTTAATCTTAAACTTAGATATTTAAAATTTACAGCAAAAATATAATTTGAAAATAAATGTATGATTAAATATTTTGTATTAGATTTTGAGATTAACTTGAAGTAAATGAATTCATTATTACCTTCGTGATTATAATGCAAGTGTTTGATAAAAATACAACTTATTTATTAACTAAAACATATTTCTTTTAAACTCTCTCGGTGTTGTTGATTTACGGTCTTTTTGTTCGTTCAAGAACTAATTCGACTGAGATTGGAAGTTTAAAGTGAATGAATCGGAACAACTGCAAAGAAACCCCATCCAAGATGGAAATCGAATTTCAAAATGAAGGATAGCGCAAGTATATCTGGAAAAAAAATTATTTGTAATATATGAAAGTTTGTAACTCTTATTGGAATAAAACAACGCTGGTTTGTTCCAAAATTATTTATGAAAATTATTAAGAAACTACAAGAGTTATATATATATGACATATGTATAGGTATATATTATATACATATACCTGATTTGAAATTTGGAACTTATTTCGTTCTTGTTTTCCTTATCAACACACAACTTTTGTTTACTTCATAGTTCTGTTTTTTCTCTTACTTGAATTGTTCTCAAAACACCTCTCTAAAGTGAAGGAACTGAACTAAGAAAAGCTTTCTTCTATTGGTACACACCCCAACTTTAAAATCATCTTTACGACGTTGCAATGTAGCTAAAGCTTTTAAATCATCTTTGTGAACCTCATCAAGGAAGTTCATGATTAAATGGCGTGTAAAAGGAGAGGGATGCTATACATAAAGTTGAATTAGAAATATTCTTTTTTATTTTGCTTACTATAAATATATTCACACATGCGCTATTATGCATTAATAATGATAAACTTATGAATGAAATTTTTATATCGCTCGTAAGCAACTTTTTTTATAAAATAAAAAATATTACGTTAAGAATTATCATTTACAATTGTTGAAAGAAAAGTAAATGTAAAAATTATTATTTCTGAATTTTATAAATGTTAAAAATAATAAAATAAATTCAAATTATGAGAAAAAAGTTATCAATTAATCTTAATAATTTTTTCTAATGCTTTTTTGCCCCTAAGAAAACGCTTTGTTATATTTTAAAAAACATTAGTATATACTTTATAAAACATTAGTATGAAAGAAATATTGAAAAATATTACACACTTATTTTTTTTAAATAATCTTAATCTTAACTTTCAAAATAATAATTTTAATTTTCGTAGTTATTAAATACTTTTATTACTCAAACTTAGCATCTTTTACTTCCAAAGACAGTCGTTCAAGTGACAAAAATAATGATATATTTTTTAAGTAAAATACAATTTAAATGTTGTAACATAAAATAAATTCAATATTCTCACGTATTTACAAGAAATTAAGAAATAAAATATTCGACATTGATTACTAATGATCGAAGCCAGAATTTTGTCTTCGATCTTACGGAATCGACAGAATATAGATCAACACATAGTGAATTTATTGAAAACAGTTTATAATTAAAATATGTATATAATTTATTTTTAACAACATGATTTAATTATTATTCACAGTAAAACATGTTAAACTTGACAACAAAATTTAAGAAACTTTTCTTTTGAATAGTATATTGGTTTTTGTTTACTGTTTTGATACAGTATATGAAACTAATTCCAGAAAGAAATGTGTTTTTACATTAAAAAACATTTTGCAACAAATAATATATTTAGCGAAATTTTGAAACTTAAACTAAACAAAACGTAAAATTATCTTATCTTTTCATTTCGTTAAAAGACGTTCAGTCATCCCCATGTTCTGGCGGCACGACATCAATATTTCGTTTCCACAATTCCTTTTAACGTTCTTTGCTTTCACTTCAATGTGATAGTAATATTCAGAATCTGAAATCAGCACTTTGTTTCCAAATTAATTGGAATGACAGCCTTGAAAAAACATTTGTAGCCTACATCCAGCAAAATGTACTTTATAAATAAGAGCTTATTATAAAACAAAAGGAATTTTTTCTTGTTTCTTTGGGGCACAAGTTGAAAACTAAAATTCTTTGTAACCGTTCTTGGAATAAGACAATTTCAGTTTGATCTGAAAATTATTTATTATAGTATCCTCAATAATAGAGTATTTCACAAAACCAGTTATAAAATCACAAAAAAAAGAACTAAACAAGATAATTAACATTAAATTTTGGGGGATATAAAAGTTTACCAGCTCACATCATGTCAGTTGAATTTTGACGACATATTTTTCTGTTATTGTTACCGTGTGACTACTAAACTATACAACTACTTTAAGTCTGATCAAATAGTTAAGTTACAAATTTTTATGTTGAATTAGCTCATTTTTACCATAAATATTAGCAAATTGTGCATAAGTTTTATTTTTATTAAATTTTATTCAGGCATTATTGAAGGCCATTTTCAAAGATATTGTTTAGGTTACGTTTACTTATATTTAATAATCTTGACTGCCAAAACGATGGCACTGAAATATCTTGATGTCTATTAAAATATACTTTGTGAAAATAAGATTTATTAATTTTCATAAGATATTCATTAGCATGTCCCAAAAATATAGTCACTGAACCGTAAAGCATTCATTTTTAATAGGTGGTATGATCTGTTATCCAAATAACTAATAAAAATCTAATTAATTTTGATAAAATATTCTTTGTAGATTTCACAGTTTATCAAGCATCATAATTAGTGATAAGTAGGTACATTTTTCAGGGTGCGAATAAAAACATTATAGAATAATTAGAACTATGTGTGAAATAAATTTTGTGAATATAAATAATAATCATTGATAGTTACTTTGTTCATTAATAAGGACTGGGAAGTGTTTATTTTCATATTGTAACTAATAAGACTATTATTTATGCTTGGAATAATTATTTGTACATAAAAATAAATTATTGTTTTTTGTAAATAACACGGGTGAAGATCTTATTCACATAACTCACTCATTGAATAATACTTCTGTTAAAATATTTTAATTTGTCATATATGTGATCAAAATACAATGTAAAAATTGCTCATTTTAAGGGCATAAATATAGCTACTAAAATTTTATAAACAGTCAATGGATAATACTTTAATTTTTTAGAATTATTAATATAATTATTTCTGAATTATTTAATAATCAGAGAGTTTTTTAGATTTAAATTCCTAGCATTTTAAAAGCAAAAAAAAAAAGAAAAAAAATTAAACGAAATTTTTTTGTTTTTAAGAAATTTATCGTTATAAAATTTATAATTTATAAAATTAAATTAAAATGTGTCACCATTTGTTGAATTAAATTTAAAATACAAATAAAAGTAAAATTCTGAGCAATAAAACATTCATTTATAAAAATAATGGACCCAAGAGAGTTCACGCGATACATTTATTTTTGTAATTATTTAAGCAGGAAATTATTAAACAGTGTTCATGATTGGTAAAATTTGAAACTTTTATATAATACATACACATTAATCATGAAATAATACACATTTATGTATTAAAGTGCTAAATTCCTACCTAGAACGAATTTCTGTCATATTCATAAGAAAAGGAAAAATTAATATTATAAATCATATATATTAAGATATATTAACTTTTACTTTTCTTATAAGTTGTGAAGATTTTTACTCCTTCGTTTACCATTACATGAATTAAAAAAAAAAAAAAAAAAAACATTTATGATTCCTTAAAATTTAATTTTGAAGCGAATGAAACTATCCGAAACACAGCAACAGTATATTTCATGATTTAAATTAACTTTTTGTATATGACTTTCTTTTACACTCTCTTTCAATTAGAAAACAATAGAATGATTTAAGGGTTTCATGAAAAATTTCTGCTTTTCTTTTCTTTTATTTCTTTAAAACTTTTTTTACTTCATTATTCATTAAAATTGTAAATTTCTCCTTTCGCGTGACATTAAATAAGAAGTACATAAAAATAATGCGTTAAGTGTAGGAATATATTTTTGGGTCTTCAGAATCTTAACTCACACACAAATACTTATATTATTCTCTCTGAATAAACTATAAATATAAGAAATCATATCAAATATTCATATGATATTTTGTTCATCACACTTCAAAAGATATTTTAAAATGCAATTCAGTATTTTGGTTTAATATGTTACTGGAACAGAATTTATAATAAAAATAAAAAAAATAGCTCATTCAACAAAAATCAAGTAAGTGATAATATTTGATTTGTATTCTAAAAAAATAATAAGAAATGAAAAAAACAACAAAAAAATGGTTTGTTAACCTACTAATATCAATCTCAGATTGTGAGCTTTAACATATGATTAAATTCATATAACTAGTATTTAAACCTATATTTCCCCTGTGCAAACCAAATATTGTTAAATCTGTATATGTTCTGATATTTTTAAAATTTTTCTTTGCTACTTAATAATTTAAAATTGTATTATATTGTAAAATAATAATAACAATGATAATGTGGTGTATTCATTTGTGCAAAATATTTGCCATATTATATAGTATGATTGTAGTTAAACGTCTAAAAATAGTCATCACATTAACCTTTATGAATTTAAAAAAAATAGTTAAATAAGATCCGCGAGAGGGCTGTAAAATATATTAAATGCAAATTTTACAAATGAAATGAATATCATTGAACGTATAGCAAATTTTAAAAAATCAGAACTGGATTATGAACTTTAAAATTTAAAACAGAGAAAACAAATCAGCGGTTTGTTCTAAAAATAATCTTGTGATTTGTAAAAACGTAAACTCAGATAATTTGTAAATAATATTTAATTTTGATGTACATAATACAAATTTTGTACATAATAAATGTACATAATTTGCTTAAGTAATAATTTTTTTTTCAATAATTTTATCTTCCATGATCATAGCTTTTGATGAAAATATTTACAGGCCAGGAGATGATTGCTAGTGACAATATTATCTATCACAGCTTGTTGTCACTCCCACTTGCCAAATTCTTGCCTCAACTACAATGAAATTCGAACTCATTAATATTTTCCTACATGTTTTACAGTATTTCATAATGTCCCCTTACTTTTCTATTGTGACAAAATAAAGCTAGTTTAACAACACATATTTAATTGATTGTCTAATAATCTGATGTAAATACTGTGCTTTCAATGATTTCAAAAAACACTGATGTGGATATCCTGATGAATTCAGGTTCCTGTATACCATTCTTGCATTCAGGTTCATCATATCATTGAAAGACCTTCTTGTTGCGATGTAGTACCATTTACATTGTAAGCAATGCTCACTGAGCTAACAGTTGTTTTTTTTTTTATCTATTCATAATAATAAGAACTAACATTCCATTTCTCGATTCAGGACAATAATTGAGTAAAATCTCATTTCTTGATTCAGGGCTGGTAACATGATTCATGATTCATTTAGACCATTAGATTCATGTTACATATTTATTTTTGGTTGCTGGTTAAACTCCAGAGATCTAGCATGACTATCCTAAACCTATTGATTGCACATTCAGGTAACAGTCAGAGCATCTTGGGCAATACAAGCAGCAGTACTATTTGACGATTAACTACAATACTAGAAGACTGAATTTTGATTTCTATACAAATCAAAAATTTACTGTTGAAAATTTATTGTCTTATACGAAGCATCATAGCAACCCTTAGACAGGGATTTCAATTCAAATGAAATATGTGTATGAGAAACATGCTGTCATGTTTATTTTTTCTAGCTACGTAGCAAGTGTCGCTTCTCTCTCCTGTTTTATATGAATTCGTTTAAAAGCTAATAATTTGCATAACATAGTAGCTGTGTAACTTTTGCTTGCCTTGTCTTCTTGTCACGGACATTTCATTTGGCCATAATTTTGTAATTATTTTGTAGATATCAGGATATGCTTTAGATGATTTTGTTTACTTTGACACTTTCTTCTTTTTTAATAATCAAAAAAAAGGAGTTTTCATGATTAATTTAAGTAACTTGTATTGCAAGTTATTAACAAAGGGAAAATATCATGCAACTTATTTATTAACAAGGTATGTTTATTTATACTAAATTTCTGTATTTTAAATAATATGCCTTGCATTTAAATGTGTAACAAAATCAATTTTACAAAGTCGTATTTTTAAATTCATAAGATTTACGGTTTTCTTTGAAATTTTTTTGGTTATTTTTCTGCTTTTACCTAATAACCCTTTCTAAGAATTTTTTAAGTAGTTAAGGAAGGTAATTTCTTTTCACAACGTATATCACTATTTCGTAATTCACTACAATTTTTTCAATGTCATGTTATTATCCGAATATTATATTATTTTCTAAACCCATTTTTCTCATTTGTCAAAGTTCAATTAATATGTAAAAGTAATTTCTCTACAATTCTTTTGTAAATAAAAGGCTATCATAAAACCAAAACTTTAAATAATATTTTGAAAAGTATTTTAAATCTTATAACTTAGACTAAAACAAATATACAGTATAATAATTTGAGTAATTTTCAAATTTAAAATTTTGTTTGATCGGAAGAATATGTTTAAATCTTCTCTGAAATATGAGATTTTGTGCATTTAAGGTATTGATGTAAATGAAACACTTACATGAATACCTTAAATACACAATGAAACTAAAAAAAATGATTTGAATATTGATTAATTTTATGAACTATACTTAAAATGACAAGCACAAGAATATACACTTCATATAAAAATATTCAGTGTAAAATATCCAGAATGGTAAAAATGAGCATTTAGAAAATGTTTAATTAACAAAATCACATAGTGAGTCATCAATATGTATTACATTGCCAATGGTATGCGAAACTGCTTGATAAATTGATAGCAATAATTTTTTGATATGATTATTGCTGTAATGATGATAAACTATATATTTTTACCATTATTACAGCATTTTAATTATATTAACGAATTGTTGTGATCAATTTATCAAGAAATTTCATATGTCATTGGCAATGTATTTCATATTGATGACTCACTATGTATTTGTTAATTAAACATTTTCTAAATGTTAATTTTTAAAATTTTTCAGCATTTTACATCTTTGTCAGAGTTTATGAATGCTTTACAGAAACTTCTATGATTTCCTTTCCGAAAGCATTCGTGAAATTCAAAATATTTTACACGTATTACTGAAATTCAGAAATCTGTTATAAAAATTCAAGGAGATAAAGAGGGATATTAGACATATATCCTATTTAAAAATACTGAGATTAAATAAATTTCTAACTATATTTATAGAAATGTTGATATGTTAGGAAACATGCAGAAAATATTTCTACATCTTTTTTGCTGACGCAGTTTGCAGTTCTAAAAAAATACAAAAAATCGTGAATTTTTCTCTCATCTTCAAATATTTACCGTTTTAAATCAGTGTGTTAGTCGTAAGCGAATTTTTCTTGTAGGAAAAATATGCGGAGTTTTTTTGGATATAGATTCGAGTCTGAGACTTTCGAAACTCCACCCCGCGCGCGTCAAGCTATTCCTTTAAAGGAATTATTCATATCTGTGCACGCCGACGGATTACCCGTCTACCAACGCCATCACACGCCTATCCTTTGCGCCGGCCAACCCCCAAGTTTGAGAAAAGCGCGTCTATTCAAAGTGTCGCGCTCACATCGATCGCTAAGTGCGGCCCTCTACAGGAAAATCTTTAGGAGCTGTACGTTAGTCTTTCGCTCAGTTCTAGCCTGGTAAGTCCAAGCAGCACCAACCAGAACTTTGAGCTCCGGTTATCTGGTTCAAGTCATTCGTTTCCGGTAAGTGGACTTTCTTCTAACTTTTTGACCCTCTCTCGCGCTTTTGAAAACTTAATCACATGGTGGTAAAATTCGCTTTTGTGAAATTGCTGCCAAGTTCAAATTTAGTTTTTCACTTTGAAAGTTTTATCGGAGAGTGGAGAAAAATTGAAGTTTCTAAAGTCTTCAAAACTTCTTCCGCGGTTGGAGGGAAATTTGAAGCTGGCCTTTGAACCTAAAAGGTTTTGCAAAAGGGTGACTAAGGATTTTGAAATGATGTATTTGGAGAAAATTTAATAAAAGGTATATTTTTTACAAACATATATTCAAAATATGTATTACATGAGAAAAACGATCATTTTAAGTGACTCAACAATTACATGCTAAATGAAATATTGACATTTTGAAAACAATGAGTTTGAATTATTTGAAAAATTTTGAAGTGTTTAATTCTGAAATTTTAATTTTATTCTGTATAATTCATCCAATTTCAGCAAGTTAATTTTTTGAAGTAAAATAAAAAGAGGAAAAACATTTTTTGTCATATTAAAACATATACTCACCCTAACATAAAACACTGTTTTAAGAATGTTTAAATCACACACAAATCTAGTAATATTCTTCACCAAAAATACTTAAGTAAAAATAAGCATAATAATATACAAGAAACAAATATAAGGCACAGAATAAATTAGTAAAATTGTTAATTATTGATAATATAAAAACCGATGTCTATAGCTATATTTTATTTAATGTTTGTAAGCAGTTGTGTTGAATACAAAATTTTTATTCAGCATGTTTTTCATATATCTTGTTTTTCATATATTGTCTTTTTTTAAATCTATTTTACAGCTCTATTACTTGAAAGTTTTTTTTTTAATTTCTTATGCATGAGAATAGCAATATCATGATATTATTTAGTCATTATTTACATAATTATTGCTTAAGGCACATTAGTTATTCCTTATAAATTGTTTCTGTGTTTAGCAATATACGTATGATCAAAACATTTAACTTAGTACATATTTTCTAATCTGCGATAAAAATTTATATATTAACAAATGTTTCATAATATTATCTTATAAAGATAGAGCTCTTAAATGTTTTAAAGTATAATGAATTTTATTTGGTTCTTTACGAACTTTACCATAACTTTTCAAGTAATCAAAACTGTTCTTAATAATGTGTGCGAAAACATTATAAGAATAAATATATTTTCATTTATAAAGTTATCATATTATTATTTATAAAGTATCAAGGGAATGTTTTTACTTTGTTCTTTAAGATTTATATTGTTGTTTATTTTACGTTTGTTCATTTTTTCTGTGAATTAAAAATGCGTATGGCTATGTCACTTTGGAAAGTAGTGTCCAGAACAAGTGAGCAGTAGTTTCTTTTGAGTTTTTTACTTAGTCATAAAGCATAATGTTAAGGTTAAGGGGAAAATGAGTCCATATTGTCTCTTTTGACGAGTTTGTAGACAACATGTATTGAAATGAAATGTCAGATGTTTTTAAACTCAATAATTTGCTTTTAATCTTTTTCCTTTTCTTTGAAAACTGACATGTATTTTATAACATATATCTATACTACATTATATCTCCATGCTATTCTTATTTTTAGTCTGTTTCTTATAAAGTATTATTTCTCTATATATAACCTTTAACTATTACATATTCATTCATTAACGTCTTCATGTTTATAACTATTTATTACATTGTTCATAAATTTGGTAACATCATTAAAAATGTATACATTATTTTAATTACCTAAAATATAAACATGTTTTCTTAATTTTTAATTCTGTTATAAAAACTTCCAGAGAAATTATACAATAAACATTTCTTTATGAGTTTCTGTTCAAAATTGTTTTGAAAATGCTTAATAAAAAATTGATTATTAAATATACATTGAACATTTTATAAGAAAAACATTTATATGATGTATAATGTATTTCATGAAGCATTAAATGAATTATTTTTAACCTTTTTTCAGTTTTTTTTTAATATAATTGAATATTTTTAAAAACGAACTTATTTAAAAATAATTAACATTTAAATAACAAATATTTTTTATTTCTTAGTTGTATGTTTCCCAATAAAACCAAAACAAAATTTTGAAATAAGATTTTTCTAACTTTATCTAAAATTTATCAAAAGAAGATTTTGATATGGATGTTATACATAAAAAGAAAAAGAAAGACTATGAAATATTATAGCCATTAGTGGCTGTTAATTTAGCCTTTGTAGCATTTATTATGATCCAGCTATCAAAAATCACCAACAATGAATAAACAGTGTCGTGTGTTTCAGGGTAAATTTCCTCTATTCTCCAGTTAAAAACTTTATCTTCTGTGCAGTTTTAATGTAAATGTTGAATAAATCTAAATGTTAAAGCAAATGATGTTTCCGAAATAAATTATTTTCTTCAGATTTCAGATCATTTGCGACATTTTTTAAATATGCATTCAAAAAAGCTTTTGTTTGTGTGATTAAAACTCTTATTTTAAAATTCATAACTATATAAATATAACTTGTTCAATATCTATTATTCACTATTTAAATGAAACGTGCTTGCTTTCACCCAAAGTTTCTCAACGTAATAATAGTTAAATTGCATGATTTTTTAAAAGGAACATGAGTTGAACCTTAAGGAACAGTAGGGCTTAGTCACATTGTGTTTGAAAAACATACTGGTGTTTTTTTTCTTAGATTTCCTTCCAGAGTGTTAAAAAAAGGTTATTGTACTGCTCAAGTATCTAGTATCAGTAGTACTTATAGTATCAGTTAAAAAAATCTTATATTGTCAAGCATTGCGTTAATTTGCATTTGACATGATCTGAAGGACAGTCTAGTAACGAAAACTTGTAAGATGCTTAAAACAAAGCCCCATTTTTGCAATCCACAGTTAAGTGCGCAGAGGAGAAAACTAGGAAGACTTTAAGCACCTACCTTACAGATATACAATAAGAAGGCAGAAGGGTACTCATTTTTATATTAAATGCTTTTATTTTTCTTTTGCTATTTCATTTTTGGTTGAAAGTATACTACAAAATTACACCAGGTGCGTCTATTTCAGTTTATCAATTGTGGCTGTGATTTAACAAAGCACTTTTACCTCTTAAAAATGTTTTATTATCATTGAAAATAGTTAAAAAAATTGTCTCTGTAACTTCTAATTACGTGTAAATTACTGAAAATAGTTTATTTAATTATTAAAATAGTTTATTTAATTATTAAAATCTTTAATTATTATGAAGATTGTTGTTCATAATTTTATGTTCTAGCTAAATGTCAAGATTAAGAGTCAGTAGAACTGAATGCGACAGAATTACCAACTACAGAATTAAATATGAAAAATTAGGAATAAATTACAAACTTTTTGTAAATTAAAATCTACTAAATAATTTTTCTGACGCTTATATGATTTTTTAAATATCCATAATAAACTATATTTAAATTATTTTCCAGCTATTATGCTTTTTTTATTTCATTTCATAATTTTAAAAAAAAAAAAAAAAAAAAAAAAAAAAACCCTTCAATTTTTGTTACAAGGGAGAAAACCCCTAAAATTTCAAGTACCTATCTCCATACTAATGCATTTAGAAAGAAGATCAGTATCTAACTCTTCGGTTGCCTGACATTGGCTGGGGCCCGACTCAGTGCTCTAAAACCTTCCATTCTGAAAAGTTGTTTCATAGCTGATGATCATAGCTAAAACAGTGCACACATTTACATCCCTTCAAAGAATTACTGTTCTCTCTTGAAGTTTCTATTTATTTATATATTTTGCAATTGCATTTTGGTTAACGTGTGTGTTTTCCATTCTATTTAGGTAAATGACGGTCTTGTTTTCTAAAGACTTTTACTTGCTTTCTTTTGATTTTAAACAGTAATTATTATTTATATAATTTAAATCTGTTATCTCAAGAAAGAATAATTTTAACTGATTGTTCTTTGATGTTTCTTTCTCTTAATACTAACAATGATTCAACGTTATTTTCATTTTAGTCATTTGAATAAAGTTAAATTCTTAAGTTCAAAAATAATTTTGGTTATATAGTCTATAAATTTTCATCAAATGGAAATTTATCTTATGAACTTTTGTGTGTAAAAAAATCAATTTTTAAATATTAAAACTATCTATTTTGATTTCATTTATGATTACATTTTTGCAGAAAACTTCATATATTTGACACTAAACCAGAAATGTATGAACCTAAGTAGCCTTGATTAATAATTATATATCTTAATATATAATATATTATATATCTTTATACATGAATAATATATTATATATCTTTATTAAAAATCCTAATTTAAAAAAAATGAGCAATGCATAAAGAGATTTATTTTGCAATAAAAGTCATTTTTTTTGTAATTCAATCTCACTGTATTTGAAAAATTTATCAAGTGAGATGATAAATTTGCAGAAAACGATTTATATTTTTCTCAAATAAAAAAATAGTAAGAAAATAAATTTTTATTGTGAACTTTTCATCCTACGCTAAATTAAACAGAATATGATATTTGTATGATATCAGAAACTGAAATTAATCTTGTTCCTCACCCACTCTAAAGAATATTATTTCATAGTGTGGTTATAAGCACAATACATTAACTTTTTTTTTTTAACATACCCGATGTTTATCAATCTAAAACAAAATTCAGTAAATATAATATAAATTCTTACAGAAATTGTTCTTATTATTCAGTTTAAATCTATTTTCAACTTTCTAATTTATTTCAATAATGAAATTCAACGATATATTCGTTTTTATATTAAATGTTATTTCATTTTCAACTGAAGGTATACAACAAAATAATACTTCGTGATTCAAGTGCATTGTTTGCATAATATAATGAAGAAAAATATAACTGATGAGTTCATATATATTTTTTGATTCAGATTTTGAATAAAAATAGTATACATGTAAGTGAATATATATAATTGGTAATTGAACTCATTGTGAGACATGGCAGTTAACAAACTAGTTATACATATGCGCACACATGGAACAACATTGTAAAACAACATTTGGTAAGCATTAATGACTATAAATTCAAAATAATCTTCTAGAAAAAATGTGGATGCTTTTCATTAGCTAGTTTACATACTTCTATTATTAGACAAACGCCTTATAATTCCTAATTTAATATTTGAACACAAAATCACAATATACACTACTGGCCATTAAAATTGCTTCTCTAAGAAGGCGACATGCTACAGACGTGAAATTTATACGAAAGGAAGAAGGTGCTGTGATATGCAAATGATTAGCTTTTCAGCGGATTCAGACAAAGCAGGCAACAGTAGCGACACCTACATTGTGTTTAAATGAGGAAATTATTCAGCCGGTTCCTCATACACAAGTTGCATTTGAACGTTGTTGCCTAGTGAAAAGTTGTTGTGATGCCTCGTGTAAGAAAGAGAAATGCGTACCAGCACGTTTCTGACTTTGATAAAGGTCAAATTGTAGCGTACCGGGATTACGGTTTATTTTATCACAGTATTGCTGCTCGCCTCGGTCGATATCCAATGACTGTTAGCAGAATATGGAATCGATGGGCTTAGGACAGTAATACGGAACACCTTGCGGGATCTCAACGGCCACCAATCACTAGCAGCCGAGAAGACAGGCATATTATCCGCATGGCCGTAATGGATCGTGCAACCACGTCACGAGCCGTGAGTCAAGAAACGAGGTCGTTTGGAAGACAACAAGTGTCTGCACGAACACTTCGACGATGTTTGCAGCAGCATCTACTCTCAGCTCGATGACCATGGCTGCGGCTTCCCTTGACGCTGCGTCATAGACAAGAGCGCCTTCAATGGTGTGAGGAATGACGAATATGTGCTCACGAATGGCGAGACGTCATCTTTTCAGATAAATCCAGGTTCTGTGTACAGCATCATGATGGTCGCATCCGTGTTTGGTGGCATCGTGGTGAACGCACACTGGCAGCGTGCATTCGTCATCGTCATACAGGCCCATCACCTGGCGCGATGGTATGGGGTGCCATTGGATACACGTCTCGGTCACCTCTTGTTCGCATTGACGGTACTTTGAACAGTGCACGTTACATTTCTGGTGTGTTACGACCCGTGGCTCTACCCTTTATTCGAGCCCTGCGAAACCCTACGTTTCAGCAGGATAATGCCAGACCACATGTGGCCAATATTGTACGGACCTTCCTTGATACGGAACGTGCTCGGCTGTTGCCCTGGCCAGCACGTTCTCCAGATCTTTCACCCATA
>JAPDSC010086279.1:35832-55162 GCA_026290005.1 Latrodectus geometricus | reverse complement strand
TCGGCAAACATACGTCAATTCAGATAATAGATTTTACTTTGTATTGATATTGTTGTATATTAAATGTTGTCATTATTTTCAATTAGAAAATTTAATATTATTTACACAATGTACTTAATCACTCATGTAATAATAAGAAAAATGAATGCTGGAACTACTAATATTTTTCTAATTAATTCTTGCTAGATATTTATGTAGATTATAATTTCAATACAAAGTAAAATCTATTATCTGAATTGACGTATGTTTGCCGAATTAGTTATTTCTATTAGGATAATACTTCACAAAACAAAAATGATGACTTTAAAATTAAAAATTCATTTTCCATATATATATTTACTCAGTCTGAAAGTGTTGATTAATTTTATATTTTAAAAGCAAATGTTATTGATTCATGTACTTATGTAAAATATGTACTTATGAATATATTTTAATACTGCTAATTATTTTGATGTTGTAAATTATACTGGGAATAGATATTATTTCAACAGCTATGTGGTTATGGAAATCCTAGATTTTCTTAGAGTCATTAGGAATTATGAAATTAAATGTGTCTGCCTGTTACATTGGAAGTACTAGAAAAAACTGTCAGCTGAATATTTTGTAAAATGCATTTTATACCACGTTTCTAAGAAGGTAGTATGACTGACGTTGTAATGTTAATTTTTTTTTATTGTTGAAACATAAAATGTTTTATGTACGGAGCGTACATGGGACATAAAATTAAAGGAAATTTTTAAACGTTTAAAAAATATACTTTAATTACAATATTTGTTAGCTAAAACTTAGTATTTCTGAGCAAAATTCAAAAACCAAAATGACTATTTTAGAGGGATAAAATTGTGTAATTATTAAACAATATTACTTGAATCAAAATTTAAATTATGTCTATAATAAATATTGAACAAAATAAGGTGTCTTAAAACCATTATTGTTCAAATAACAGTCTAATCATTACAAATAAATATTAAAATTGCTAAAGAATAATTTTAAATATAAAAAAAGATATTACAACCGTAAAAACTAATTTTCCTTTTCTAATCTATAATTGCAACAGAAAATATGTTAAATTGCATTAAATTTGAAGAAATAAGGGAATTTATTTATAAAATAACATGCTTCATTAGTGATAGTAACTTTCTATGAAATATTCTCTAATATAATATAAGAAAGTATAAGACATTTATATTTTTAAGAAGCATATTTTTGTCGAAATTTTGATTAGATGTACTGAAAATAAACTAAATATATTAAACTTTTTAATCAAAGTACCTTTTTTCTGTATATTATAGCTGACTTCCAATTCACTTATAAATGAAATATTTTATTTCTAACAGGGCAATTCAAACATACACAGTTTTCTATCCGTCACATTATTACACCATCTTCACTTTTTTATGACAATAAATGTCTACATTTTCTCTCTTCAAAAATCATATCTAAAATGATGACGTTGCATTCTTTTTTATAACTTAAAATACAAAAATATATACTTCGAATATACGCTATTTCAAATATATATTCCATGGACCAATGCAGAATTGGAATAAAATCCGCATTTGAATGTTCGAAATAGAATCAAGTTGCAATTGCTCATAAAATAAGCAGTTAGGAAGAATCCAATTTCATTTCATGTAAAGTGCGAAAAAAGTGATAAATTAAATTCCAAGACTTGAAAATTTCCTTTTTTATTGAGGGACTTGTTGGAGAAAAAATAGATCGACTCTGCACTCTTCACTCCTGAGATATAACAGATATCTTTGACGAAACTATCAGACTTGGAATGAAGTTTCTTTCTTGAATTGCAACTGAAACTTGCTCACTATTTTATTTCCTGTTCTATATAGCAGTCAATCTGTTTTCTGATTTGAATCGACAGTACGATCCGGGATCCCTAAGGAGAAAATAACTATTCAGGCTGCGAATCAGCTTTCTCTAGATATGTCCTCATGCTGGCGACATTTAAGGAATTTTAATTTTGCTGGCTCTAAATCTACTATTTTTTAACATTTAGTCTCAACAAGTGGATGTACACTCGAAAATATTACAGTATATAAGCATTTCAAAATTTTCATTTCTTGTATACACGTCGATTCAAATTGGTATCTGTTGGAAAATAGGAAGACTATGGAAAGATTGATATATATCTCTAAGACTTGCTTAAAATTAATATTTATTTTTTCTTCTTTTTTAACAATGGAATTTAAACTAAGTTAAATTTTCCAAAGAAGTGTTTTTTTATATTTGTATAACAATTTTAAGATATATATATATATATATATATATATATATATATTTGTGTGTGTGTGTTCCACCGAAAATGATGCATTTCTTCAAACATGATGTAAATATGTTTAGACTTTCCTATATTACATATTCGTTAAACATAAATTCATAAACCTTTATAAGTATTGTTTAATTATAAATATATTACTAACTATTCTTAGCATTAAGAAGGAAGATAATATCATTTTGTTTAAAATATGTATATGTATTTGATTTTTCATGGAGTAATACAGTTGTCTAAATTTAGTTTTTTATGAAAACAGTAACTCATTAATTTTTTAAATAAAAATCAAAATATTTCTTCTTTGAAATTTTCATACATTTTACCGTTGAAGTTGTTGAAATATATTAAAATTATTGGGACGTTTTTAAATAATTTTGAATAAGATGCGTAAAATAAATAACAGAAGAAATATAAAATAATACCATTAAATAAATATGTTGATACGTACATACATTATTCAAATGATTAAATTAATATTGCAGTATTCAGAACACAGTGAAACAATTAAAGTAAACATGCATGTAAAATGAATTAAGTCTCAGTATTTGGTTTTGTTAAAATTATTTGGAGATTATTAATATCATTTTAAAAACTTTTGAATTAGGCTAAGAATAAACTATGAAGAATTTAAATTTTCAACAAGAAATGTAGAAAGTATAATTTTATAAAAATTTATGTTTGGCAAGTCACAAATTTGATTTAATATATAATTCAGAAATTTCGCAGTTTTTTCAATACCGATTCAATATCATTTTTATCTATCGCAAAAAACAGTAATTTTCATTTTATTTTTAGATAGTATAAATCTACACATAAGTTCATATCAGAAAACAATGAATAAATTAGAATATGTATGCATTTTTTATTATTATGTAACAATTAGAGGTAACGTGTTAAAAATAAAAATATATTACGCTAGAGCTATATAAAAGTACTACACTGCCAGTCAAAATCTTAAGAAAAATTCTTTTAATAAAAATACTTGTTTTCATGCATATTTATTCAAAATCTGAATATATCTATACTTTATTAATATTTGTGTCTTGAATAGCAAATGCATACTTGTCAAAATATATAACTTCGATATACAACTTGACATGATCAAAATGACACAAGAACAAATTTATAATTCCATGAAATTTCTTATTCATTTCACTGACATATAATAAAGTGTATGCGATATAATTTAATTTCTGCAGCTTCAGTTTAATTTCCAGATGAAGGTATTAGCTCGGATCGCTTATGAATATAACATTCTGAATCTCCATCACTAAATTTTCCATCCTAAATACATCGTTTTATGACAAAGTGATATTCACATTTATCGATGATTTTGAGTGTCAGAATTAACGACAGTCAGTAATGTTAATTGTGTTGTAAATTACAGCAAGATAATTTCCGTGGTTTGTTCGCGTTCTACATATTATGAAGGAGAATTATAGCTTTCTAGTATGATACATAACTAGTTAATTTAACGGCTACTTGAAAGTCTATGTTTTATGTTTATTTACATGGTCTCAAAGTAGAATTCAATATTAAATGCTGAAATAATATGCCAGTAGATTCAAACTGTTTTTATATCAATAAATGATTAATACTATGTGGAAAGAGAAAGTTTTAGTGAAATAATAAAATTAATCCAACCATATCATGAGTCGTTGGTATAGTTACGATTTTATACAAAAGAATATGGATATCATTTTATAATTTCCTTGCATTAACCTAAATTATTTTCAAGTAAGATTTGTGTTTATGAATGTATGAGTGAGAGTGTTATTTATGAATGACTAAGATTAAATGTTTTATGAAATTTTGAAAAAATGCAACATTAAATTTAGTGACCTTTTTTTCCTTTTTTATTTTGCATCTATTTTTGTATAATTCAGATTACTGTAATGAGCTATAAACGCAATATTTTGCATTTATGAATAAAATGAGTAGATATTTTAATCGAAATACAATTATACCTTACTCATATTGTAAAACAAAATAAATGAGAAATAACTTTTTTTTGTTAAAACTAAAAATCGTGAATTATTTTTTTAAAAAATTAGATACATCGAAAAAGATTTAATATTTTATTGAAACAATTATTATTTACAGAAACTGTATTGGCATTTTTTTTATCTATGAGCTATTGTTAGTTTTTTCCATAGCAGATATTATTATAAGGAGATACATTATCTTTCAACAAATGTAAGCAATTTAGATATACTTTGTTGGTATCTTTTTAAATATAAACAATGTTTACCTTAATTTTTGTACAATATAAACTTACTATCATTGAGTGAGAAAATAAAAAAAAGAACTTCTGAAAAGAATAATTTATTTGATATTGATATTTATGGCTATCAATAACAAATCATATTGATCTAAAACTGCTGCGTGATTAAAATATTCAATAAAATAGAATACTAATTTAGTAGAATATATACATTGAAATATACATTTAATGAGTCATAAGATATAATATAATTATCAACTTAATATAATTTAAAAAAACTAAGCATTGCTTGAGAACATTTAATAAAAATAAGTATATGTCTTTGAAAAGAACTCATAATTGTACTTCAGAAAGCTAATCATGTGTTTTTCGTTTGTGATCCTTATTCAGTATTTCCGCAGAAGTATTCTTTATTTTTCTTTCACTGAATACATTAATCTTGATGTACATGCAAGCTTGCTTAATGTACATTATAAAAAATGACAATTACCTTTCAGATAACCAATAATAACCATTTTTAATATTTATTTCTTTAAAACTGCTTCATTTGAAGAATCCGAATGGGATTCTTTAAAGTTATGTTCTTATAATTTACTGTAAATTTCAAATCAATAAATTATATACGATGTATATTCTGTGAATTATCGAGAAAAAGAAATGTCAGAAACAAAGGCGAAATTGAGATTTTGCTTTTAAGATATAAGTGTCCTTTCACTATAGATAGTTTGATCATAAAATTATTCATCTGTTATACAATACAAAAACTACTAATTTCATTTTCTTTGTATTAAGTTTATAAAATTTAAATGATATATTAAATATACATTGTGCTCTCACATTCATATTTTTACGTTCATGGATGTTTACTTTTTTATTTGTCTCTTATTTTTTTGTTGTCTCTTACTTTTTTAATTCTAAATACACAAGTAATATATAACTATATCTAAGGATAAAACTTTTATACTGATTTTTTTTTCAAACAATTTTCCATTTGAATATTACGCTTTATGGTGAGTGATAAAAAATTTGTTTCGATTAATTCTTCACTTTTTTAGAAATGCTATTTTGATAGAATTACACACATGATATCTATATTAACAATAGTATTTATTTACTAAATAAATAATCTTACAATTAAATTTTACTATCAATGGTTTAAACTTACAAGAATATTTCTTGAATTATAAAATGTAGATTACAAATGGTTTAAATATCAACTACTGTTATCTGGAAAAGTATATTATTTTGTATAACATTTAAACATTTGAATGAAAATTATTGGTTGTTATATTAAATAAAAGAGATAAGATTTTGAATCGCAAAGTCTCATACAAGTTTTTAAAACCGTTGGTGTATTATGGAAATTTAGGATGCAGCATCACATATCAACTTCATGATATGTGATTGTTTTAAATTTAAAAGCAAGTATCGTAATTTACATGGTTGTTGATGATTTTTTTTGATTACATGTTTAAAAAAAGTACGCTCATTGTACCATCTTTAAAATTTACTTAATGTATCAAATGAAGTCAAATATTAAAATTAGTAAAAATTACATAATATGTAATTAAAATTTACTCTAATTCAATGGATATCTATCCATTGAATTAGTTTAAATTTTAACTGTTTTAAGCATTCGTAAAAATCATAAATTTGTGTAAATCACAAATAAAGTCCATCGGATTTTATGCGACAAAAGGAAACATTTGAAAGCATTTTTGCTGACAATGGAAATAAGTAAGAAAAATGATATCACCCTTTTCCATAGTGAAACGAATTTAATCCAAGTTAAAACAGCTATTTTGGATGCTGAAAATTTCTTAAATTGAAATACTTGTCGCATGTTTGAAACATGGTCGTAGTCCTCTCCCTATTTTCGTTATAACGCTAGGCCGACCGTCACAAAGCAAGCCCTCCTTTTGGTTCGCAAGTTGCACTTGAGAGTTTTTGATCCTCGTAACACTCAGAGTTTATCTTCTCCTAAAGTTACAGCTGTTGAAGGAAATTTAACAAAAAGGCTGTTATTGCTCCCTCCTATTCAAGGGATTTGCCTTCCTACTCATTTGAACCCCTCAGTTTTGGGGGAGAGAATGTTATGATCAAGTGCTGGGGAAACGACTTCTACTCAACGTTATTGATATTGCTCTATCTTTCGAAAACTGTAAAAGTCATCTTCGAAAAGTCTGTTCTCTTTTACCGGAGGGAAATTTACGGAAGTAAACATGACCGGGTAGAAGCGACTGTCATTTCAGACAGCTGCTCTCTGCCTTCATGACAGTGTTAGGGAGAAGGGTTTTTTTTTAAGTGAGGTGTGGGAGAGACACTTTCGTCTGCTACTTTATGATTTTTCTTCGCATATAAGCAACTCAACACACTCTTAAATTCTCCATATCCGGCAATACTTTGAATGGATAAAAATGGTTTATTTCTCTTGAAATTTTTACTTTTATATTTGATGAGAAATATGTACATTTGTTCTGTGTTTACATTGTTTGAAAGAATTGTATGTAGAGCATAATTTATGTACTTATTTGATATTAGCATAATAAAATCAAATATAAATTGTGGATATAAGTGTCTCGCATTGTTATTTCTGTACTTGCTTGTATTTTTTAAAAAAAATGATATATTTAGTATATCATATTAATTTATCCTATATATAAAAAAAATTCATTTCTTTATTAAAAATATAACTTACAGTTTTAACATATTCTAAAACAAATAAATATATTTGAACTGATTCATGATAGCAAATTTTGTAATGAGCATTATGCATACGAGTTTTGGTGACATTTTTACCAGTATTTAAACATGATGACATAATGGTGATTAAGGTGCATAAACTTTCAGCACTTAAATTTAATTTCAAATTTGAAATTGATTTATTTTTCACTTGGATATCATATTAAGGCACTTTAACAAGAAAGATTGATAAAGTAATTATTTATGTAATGTGCCCTGGTATTTTTCGATACATTACAATAAAACTAATTTGAAGAAATCAATTTGACCATCACCTCCAATCTCATTAGTCTCAATCTTACAAAAGAGGAGACTTTTAATTGTATTTTTACCTGTGCTTCGCCGTCAGCAGAAACAAAATCCGATTATTCTGCTCCACACATTTATTGTACAATCAATTAAGATCTGCCGATGATATTATAAAGGGGTGAAACAACTGTTAGACAATTGAACAGGAATCCCAAAAGAGACAAAAACCTCAATCTCTAATTCTCCGGCGCATTAGGGGAGAAACAGGAAGCAAACACTGGAAATCGTAATCACATTGAATGGTCCCTCCCGTGGGAGCACCTTCCTGTAGAAAGCTTTCTTGTTTAGCAAACAGTTCCTCTCCATTCCCGACAGAGGTACTCAATAAAAATCCTGAAACGTTTAAAGTTAAGTGCAGTCTTCCCCAAACTTGCTTGCTCTAAAGGGAAAGTTTTGAGACTAAGCTTGAATGATTGAATCAGATTTTGAATCTTTGATGCCACACAAGATGAAAATTAATCTAAGTTACTTCAGAGGTAAAAAATTTACTAACTACCAGAATAAAAATTTTACCTTTTTATATTATAATGCAAATCTTAGAGTAAATATTATAATTTTCACAAAAATAATGAAATTTAATAAGAACAATCAATTATTTTTCTGTAGTAAATTTATTAACTTTGGCAATTGTGTTATAGATAATTCGAAAATAGAAACAATATATATAATTTCCATATTATGGTAAATACTCAGATTACTATAAGCACATTAAATTGTATAATGCATGTAAGATGTGTCTAACAGATTGTCTAGGTCACATTTCACAGTTAAAATTATATTTGCTTGCTATAAGTATTTTTCATTTTTTGAAAATTGTAAGTTTGACATCATCAATTTCAAATTGTAAATTTGAAATTGATGATGTCATGACAAAATTAGTATTCATAAATTCTTCAAAGTATTTAATTTATTTCTTTGTTGTTTTGAAATTTTAAGCTCTTACTTGGCTAATATGTAAAAAGTTATATATTTGCAATGTAGTTTAGTAATGCTTATTTATCTTCGGGTAATGTTGTATTATATAAAAAAAAAAACTTTCAATTTATAAAATCATTCATGATTATTCTCGTGGGGTGTATTGAGATTTATATAATTTCAGTTCCATTCTATCAAAAATTATATGTATTGACACTAATAGACAATTTT
This sequence comes from Latrodectus geometricus, assembly GCA_026290005.1. Taxonomy (NCBI): domain Eukaryota; kingdom Metazoa; phylum Arthropoda; class Arachnida; order Araneae; family Theridiidae; genus Latrodectus; species Latrodectus geometricus. The sequence goes on along the minus strand of JAPDSC010086279.1, from coordinate 46,451 downwards.
TTCGTTTTCAAATAATATTGTGTTTTATTTATACTTAAGGTTATTATGTTCTATAGACAATTAAACAGAGATTCTTTATTTTGAAATCACTGAATACTACTCTCTATGAATATAGTTTTTTTTTTTCGAAAATAAGGACAAAATATTATGTTTTTGTAAATAAGCAACCAAATTTATTTAACGACGATGAAATTGGTGAAAACACTTATAAAACTTAAAAATACTTTTTACGCTATTAGAAAACCTAAATTTGACATCCAAAACTCATAAGTAAACCTATGACTGCATAATATCAAGCAATATGTAAATACTGCATTACCACCTAAATACTGCATATTACTTATCAGCAGTACATTTTTCCTTAGAGTAAGGTAAAATACAAAATAATGATGAGGTCTCAAGGACATTTGATTATCGTTAATTGCATTTATTTTATGCAATAATTAATTTTATTTCATTCAAATTATCATTCATTTTTAAACTCAGAATTAACAGTATTGTCATAAATTTTAATATAGAATTCGAACTATTACAATTTTATTTTCCTCTCTCATTTTAAAATAGCAGCATCTTTAATAATTATAGAAATATGATGTTCGCACACATTTACGTCTGTCATTTTTCACAAAATTTGTAAGCTACAAATGTTTTCATTGAAAGTTTAAATAGTATTTTGCTTTATAGCCTTAAGCTCAAATATAAAGAAACAGCATGATATAAACTAGATTTTACATAGTCTCATAAAGAAGTGTTAGTGTGTATTGAATGTTCCCAGAAGGTAAATGCCATATCAACATCTTGACGCGATTACTTAAAGTTCACACGATACTCAAAAAGTGTTCTCTCTTAAAAATCTGAGTATGACACTGAAGAGACAAGGGAGATGTTCTCGAAATTGAGTGGTTAGAGCCTGAAGCCATTTTATCATCTAGTTTTACATTTTTTTTCACTTCCCTTCGAGTATTTTTTATTTGTATCATTTAGCAAACATTAAATTGATAGTTTAGTCCAAAAAAGTCTTCAAAATATCTTTTTTTAGCCCTCGAGGATATTCTTTCTATCACTCCAAATCTAAACGAAATTAAAAGAAGTTTACTTATCACGTTAAAAGATAATTTTTTTGAGAAAGATAGTATATTTTCCATTTTTATAATTTAAATATTGTAAGATTCTATAAAATGTTAATTGATTTTTGTAGATTCCATTGCTTTTTTATCTTTTAATATAACTGGATACATTCATTTGATAAATTAAAAGCGAATTAAAAAGGAATAAAAATATTTTTTTTAACAGTTTCTAAGTGCTTAGAAAAGATTTATCTATGTTTGTGGAATATTTAGTATACAGATATAAAATTTCTTAAAAATTTAGTGGCTTTACTTCAAATTTAACATTTATAATATTTTCTGTGAAATATGAACTAAAGTTAATAAAACTTATAAAAACTTCATAATTGTTTGTACAATATATTTGTGTTTTATCTTTATTTATATATTATTAAATATAATGATAAAAACTAAGAAATAAACTCACCCCTTTTTAGGAAATGCATTGGTTGTGAAAGCATCAATCATTTTAGTAACAACAGAAAATAAAGTAATATTTATAGAACTTAATAAATTTTAATACTTTTTCTTTAATAACTTTTTTCAAATTTATTAATGCTTCCTGAATGCTTGTTTTTAATTTTTCAAACCAATTTAATATTTATGGCAAATATTATTAAATGTGGTACATTTTCTGTATTCTTATTAAATATTTGAATTTTCTTCAATTGTCATTGGTTTCGCTTCGTTTAAAAGGAGTAACTTTTGTTATTCTGACAAAAGAGCTATGATTGAAATATGTCACAAGACATACGGTCGAATTTTTCATTTTTGTAGAATAATGTCCTGAAAACTAAAATAGAAATAAATATGCATTATTTGGAATAATTATTTGAGTTCAATTGTTAGCTAATGAAAGCAACTTAGTAATGAATATTTTTTTTCTTTATAAAATTTTATTAACTCAAAAAAAAATAAATAAAAAAAATAAATAAGGTAGCCTGGAAATATGTTGTCTTATACGATCTTCTATAAGTAAAATATTATTTTAGTAGTAGTCAAATGTTTATATCCTTTGTATTTTACTGATTAAAAAAATTAATGCCAAAGAAAAGGATTACTTTATTCGCCATGCACTTCGAAATAATATTTATTTAAATTTACAGTTTGTGGCCCCTTCCTTCATCAAAATAAGAGAAAACTGGTGATTAATATCATTTTTCATATTCTATAGAACTATCTAATCTTCAACAAAAGAACCCAAAGGAAATATGTCTAATTGTTTCATAAATATGAAATTTTTTACAGAAACTATGTCTATTTATGTATTATTGCTACCGCATTTTTACTAATTTAATTAAATAAACAAGATGGTAAAATACATTAAAGTTACTTTATTAATTATATTCATCAAAACTAACATTGATGCTAATTTTAAAATTATCATCATGCAAACTTATTCATTTGCAATGAGTTCATTTAACTTATTTTTCTGATAAAAAATCTGTGTTTTGAATAGCAGCATAATATTTCTTTTCATGATATTAATTTCATGAGTGTTTGATACTCTCAAGCTTATTATTCAAATTTAAAAGTACTTTAAACAACAAAACCCCGTATGTAAAACCTTTTTCAATTTTAATGTATTCAAAATTGTTGAGATAAAGGGAATTATGTTTGAAGTTTTGAAAGATATATTTTTATTGTTATCAAACTAAAAGAGATAAATTACTAATTCATGGATGACCTTTAATGAAGTTCCATACTTTATAATTCAGAAGGTATAAGACTTAGATAATATTAATTTTATATTAGTTATAGAGAAATTGCAAATTTCAGGTTAATTTCTCATAAAAGTTGTTGGAAGAACCATTAACTAAGATCGATATTTAATATTACATGCTGATAAATTAAAAAAAAAATCACTGAATTTTACACTAATTTATCTTAGTTATTTTCTAATTATAACTTGATAACATTCTTAATTGTTATGATTTTTAAATATAATTCATCAGATTGTAATAATAATTCACTTCTATTTCTTAGCTTCTTATAATGTTAGAATCGTTTCTTTTTTTATAATGAACAGTTGAATGTGCACACATCTATAATCCAATAAATTCGTATCAATTTCAGTTAAGTCTGACTTACTTTTAAGCTAGCAGTTTATCATTTCAAGAAAACACTGCATATACTTGGTAACTATCACACTGAAATTTCCCTTGTGTTTCCTGTAAAATTAATGAATGCTGAAGAATTATTTTATTTATTCACTCAGTTTTTATGAAATTTTATATAATCATTTACTTACTGAGAGTGTGAATAAATTACAGAATATTTCAACTAAAGAAATATTAGAGAAGAAAGAAATATTAGCAAGTAATTTCTTTTAAGTCTATCAATATGCAAACAATATAGACTATATTATATTAAATATCCGTGAAAGTCTCTGAATGATCTCAAGTTATTCTTATTATAGAAAGATTTACGATACAAAGAATAATCTTATTTTACGTTTTCTTGTGTCGTTTGAAGATCGTATTCCTATCAAATAGATTTACGATCAAGATACACTAATATCATTTTCCGAAAATATAGAATATTTCACATCAACTATTTAAGAGTGCAATAAAATTAAAGGAAATTTATGAAGTTTGTTTTTATATCATTTTTAATGCCTTTGGTTTTTTAAAGAATCGCAAATCTGGAGCTATTTTTTTTATCTCCAAAGATATTTTAAAAAGTATTATGCAATGACGCATGATCATTTTGTGAAGAATTTTAAGTTTTTTCTTATTACCAGTCAAATATTAATTAGAATATATTTGATCAGTTTGATATTAATGTATATTCCATTACATAGTTTTTCAGGAATGATGAAATGAAAAATTCAAAATATATTTCCCGTAAACTTTAAAATGTAAAGTATTCATTGAAAACAAAAATATAGCATTTTCTCTGAATATTCCAAATAATAGCTATAATGTTTCAAATCAAATCAATAGTATGCACAACCAAAAATTATCTCTTAATATTACAATAAAAGACAAAAAAGGACGGTATATAGATAAATTGCTGCTAAATATCATTTTATTTAAATTAAAAAAAAAAAAACGTTTAGATTTTGAAATACATAGCATGGGAATTATATGGAATGAAATGCATTTCATAAAATGATTAAAAATATGTAAACAATCGATGAATAAATTTTCTGGCAATTTTCACTAAACATTTTCAGAAGCATAAAGAATATGAAGTTAATATTGTTTCTTTGGGGATTAAACTATCAATGTATATACTTTTGTCATCGTCTTCCAAAGTGATTCAAGTAGAGCAAATATAAAAGTAAGCTTTCACTGAAAATGAATGCATCATTTCAATATTGAAGCTTTTGTCTTTCACTGCAAAGTCATTTCTACACATCAATCTCCTGTAGAAAGAATGACTTTAACGCAGATTTTCTTACAAAAAATAGACAAAAATACATATCCTGAAACAGCATCTGTAATTTTATAATTTTATCTGAGATTCTCTATCAAATAACAAGTAAATTAAAAAAAATCTGACTTGAAATATATCTTTGCCTTAGTCTCTCAATAGGACTATTTGTACATACCAGTCTTCTATAATATAGTTCTAAAATCGATGATTTTAAAAATATAATTTGATTCATTGTTCATTTTTCCTCAAACATTTAAACATTCTCTCAATTTTAATAAATTAGTTTCTTAACTAAATTTATAAAATAAAAAAATTGTGATATTATTAAATTATAATAATTTATATAACTAACATTAAACATTTTGAAAGTAATTATTTTTTGGAGGTTTCTATATTTTAAAACAATATGATATGGAAAAAACTATTTAACAAACGAAAATGTGACTAAAAACTAAATTTTCAATTAATATTTGATAATATGTACTAAAATAAAATACACATATAAATTTGGTTGTAAAACAATCATTAATAAAACAGCAGCATTGAAAATATATATATATATTTTATGGAAAAAATTGTTTTTATTTTCATGAAAAGGAAATATCATAACTTTTATGCAAACTTCCGTTAAGAAGACAATTTTTGATTGAGTGCAAATATTTTATTCAAATATTGTATTTAAGAAAACAATTTTAATTTGCAATCAAATAACACATATAAAAATTAAAAGATAAAAATATCATTGATTGTGTTGTCAAATTTGTACACATTCACATAAAATTAGTGTTTCTTTTAGTATTTATGAAAGTAATTTGTCTCAGTAAGGGAACGAGTTTTAAAAATAAAAAATATTATTTGTTCTTAATAGAAATTTATTTAAACCAATGGTTTTCTAATTTACCATGTCCATTGTTTTTTAGAAATATTTCGGAAACATAGTAAATAATTGTCTAATAATGTTCTTCCAACAAGTGAAATTATATTTAATTAAAAAGGAATTTGCTTTCAAGCAAAAAATTCAAATTAATCATTTCCTCTTATTAATTTTGAGTTTCAGGGTTGAAAAGACATTAAAATTCAATGGAAGTTTATATTAGGAAAATAAGAAAACTTATTAACCATAAAAACATCTAAATAATTAGATATAAGAGAAAGCTGAAGTAAAGAAGTAATTTATGTAAATTTAAAATGCACAAACTCATTAACTTTACGAGCTTATATCTTTTTTTAGAAAATGCCTTGTTCCTTTTAAAGTAAAGGATAACTAATTCAATAATAAATTATATTCATGCTTGAAAATTTGCACTCTTCGAAAGTAAAATATCATTTGTAATTCAATACAATAAAATTTAATATTCTTCTGTTAAATAAGATATTTGAAATTAATATTAATTAATAAGAATATTTCATTTTCTTTCGATCTCAAGAAATGAAATATTTATTTTTATGATTTCCTATTATGTATTTTAATAAAAGTTTTCTTTTTCTCTTAGGCACATTACTTAATTTTATAGTGTGCAATTATCTTTTTTAAGAACTGCATTAATTTAATACTTCTTACATTAGTTTAACTATAATAAAATCACGATGTGAGGAAACTTTAAAATATATATTTTAATTTGATTGAAATTTTTTGCCGATCATTTGTTTCAGGAAATTTCTGAATGGAATTAATTTTGCAAAGCTGCAAGTAATCTATAGATACAAGATTTCTTTACTTAAAATTGTGTAGTTTAAACTATTTATATTTTTCTGGAGAACGAGATTTCTTTTATTCACCAGATTGGTAGTATAAAACAACTGTTTTTTTCAATAGTTAACAAAATAATTTTAACTTTTATTTCATTTTAAAGAAATTCTTTTATATTCCAAACTCTAAATGTGTTCACTTACTCAATAAAAAAAGGTGATAAAAATAGAAGCAATCACCTTTAATGGCCGTTGATAACATCTGCGAAACCTACCATTATAAACAGTTATCGTTATAGCCGAATATTACCAACGTACAGCGAAAGAACATAATCGACAATAAAAGTAGATTTTGTACTGCACTTAAAATGCTCAATAAAACAATTTGAAAAGCTCATGTTATAGGATCTTAAATTTTCAAAGTATATTCACCTTTTGCAACAAGAAGTGAAACAATTTAAAAGATGACTAGAGCACTTAGCAACAATATCAAACAACAATAATGTATGTGCTGCAGAAATTCAAAGGAATATAAAATATTCACTTATTAATATAACCTTTGTTATAATATTCATTAGTTAGGAATTATTAAATGTTGCTTGTCAATATTTTTTAACAAGTTTTTAACAAACTTTCATTTAAAACTGATAAACTTACAATCTGTGTGTGTCTAATTTATATATATTTCAAATAATTTTATAAATTTAACTTCATTTGCTATAAACATTATAAAAATTAACGAAAACATCAATTTCTAGCATTTGGTTTTGTATATTTATTTTCGGATTATAATATTAAATGCATTATTAACGGTACAAAATGCGGAAATAATCTGATGGGATATGTTACTATATTTTTGATTATCTGAGCCTTGTGGAAATTTCTGAAAGGTACGTTAGATTTTGCAAATGGCAAATAATTAATAAATAAAATCCATTGCCAGGGAAAACATCAAAAACTTATTTATTAGGCAATGAAGAAAATCCTACATGCAAAGATGATTAGAAAATAATAGGTAAGTAATTGAACAATAGCAATTTAACATTTAACAAAGTAACCTTGAATTTTTGTAAAGAGTACGAAAATAATGTATAAAAGTATTAAATAACTTTGTGATCATCGCGATTGACACTAGGCATGAAAAATATGATGAAACAGGACATGAAATATATATATATATATATATATATATATATATATATATATATATATACAGGGTGATTCAGCTCGTCGGTGACAAACTTTGAGGATCGATAGAGCACAACTAGACGAACATTTTTGAATAGGGAATGTAGGGTCCCTGACGCGATGGTAAGGCGCTAGGCGCTTTTGAAAATTTGGGTGCCGAAATTCGAAACATCATAAAAACTAGGGAAATGGTTAGATTTTCTTGCTTTTTGCGGCGAAATGATTCTGTTTATTTAGACTTTCTTCAGTACCAATTTGATAAGCGTATCTCTTAAAACATTGATAGGGAGTGCTGTAGACTTTGGAGAGCTAGACAACAACTTTAAGCTCGTTATTTTGATAATTTAATACTTGCTCACCAAAGTTTATACTCTTACTTAAAATTTTAACCCTAAAGTAGAACCCTGCAAAAAGCGTAAGAGCCGGAATAAATTATTGAAGTACAGGGTGGTTGAAACTCGAAGGCTACTAAGAGATAAAAAAAACAGATTTCTTGACTTATGGCATGCAATTTCATGATTCTGTTTGCTGGGGCTCTCTGAAACTCAGTTGAACGGTACAAAAAGAAACACCGATAGGGGGCGCTTTGGGCAAAAAACATAATTCGTTGGCATTTCGGACGCTAACTGGAAACGGGGCGCTACGATCAATTAGGAACAAAACAAGAGAGTAATTTACTTATCATAAGAATCTATTAAAACTGCAGTTTTTTTTTTAAACAAACCTAGCTGGTTTTAATCATGCACAATGCGCGCAATAAAATTTACATAAGGTGATTTTTGCTGATTTATGCAAAAGATATCGTACCATATCGATATGCAAAAAGATACGTAATGCGTAGACTACAATGCGAAATGACGTAGTTGCATGCGCAGACAAGTCTTTTGGATTTGCGGTACCAACTTAAGCTTCGGGTTGCTTGTCTGCAGATCGGTAGTAGGATGGAACGGTACACAAACTCTGAATTGGCTGACATGCATTTGGCGTAAGGCGCTGCTGGTTGTAATGGACGAGCCGCTCAACGGTTGTACGCCGAACGTTACCCCAACAGGCAAATCCCCTGCCATGCCTTTTTCGCTCGAGTACACCAGAGGTTGTCCAAGACGGGATCTTTCGACGGAGGCAGGCCTGAACGGGAGCGATCAGTGCGCACCCCCGACAACGAAGATGCTGTGCTTAACCTGTTTGAGGACAACCCAGGTCTTGGCACGAGAGATATCGCCAGACATGTTGGCATTTCGCAAGCAACTTCGTGGCGCATCTTACGTTCCCGGAATCTGCACCCCTACCACATCCAGCGGGTACAGTTGCTCGGAGAGCAGGATTTTGGCCCTCGAGTGGAATTCTCAAGATGGTACTTGGCAATGAGAGCCAGGGATCCCCGTTTGGTAAACAGCATTTTGTTTACGGATGAGTACACCTTCAGCCGATAGAGAATGTGGAACGCCCACAACAGTCATGTGTGGTGTGATGAAAAGCCACATAAAACCAGAAGCCGAGCAGCCCAGGAGCGTTTCTCAGTAAATGTGTGGGCCGGCATTCTGGGGGATTGCCTCATTGGCCCTTATTTGTTACGTGAACGGCTGACAGGTGGAAATTACCTTATTTTCCTGGATCAAGTGCTGCCGCAGCTTCTGGAGGAGGCGCATGTACCCGAAGGTTCGCGTCACCAGATGTGGTTCCAGCATGGTGGAGCTCCCGCCCATTACAGGAAGGACGTGCGTGTCCATCTAAACACAAGGTATGGCCAGCGGTGGATCGGGCGTGGGTGTCCAGTTAGCTGGTCTGCCCTATCACCAGACCTCACCTGCTTGGATTTCTTCCTTTGGGATTACCTGAAGGCCCAGGACTACCATACACCTGTCAGCAGTGCTGAAGAACTTGTGACGCGCATTGTGGCAGCTGCAGGGGAGATCAGAGATACTCCTGGCATTGTTGGAAACACACATTCCTCAATGCGACGGAGGTGCGAAGCCTGCATCATGGCCCAAGGTCAAAGTTTCGAGCATCTTCTTTAGTGTTATTTTTGGTAAATAAATTTCGAGTATCATTGATGTTTTTGGTCTAAATTTATTCAGAAGTGTTGAGTAGAGGTAGAAAATGTGTTTTCATTATTACTAACTGATCGTAGCGCCCCATTCTCAGTAGGCGTCCGAAATGTCAACGAATTAAGTTTTTTGCCCAAAGCGCCCCCTATCGGTTTTTCTTTTTGTACCGTTCAACTGAGTTTCAGAGAGCCCCAGCAAACAGAATCATGAAAATGCATGCCATAAGTCAAGAAATCTGTTTGTTTATCTCTTAGTAGCCTTCGAGTTTCAACCACCCTGTACTTCGATAATTTATTCCGGCTCTTACGCTTTTTTCAGGGTTCTACTTTTAGGTTCAAAATTTAAGTTAGAGTATAAACTTTGATGAGCATGTGTTAAATTATCAAAATAACGAGCTTAAAGTTGTTGTCTAGCTCTCCAAAGTCTACAGCGCCCCCTATCAATATTTTAAGAGATACGCTTATCAAATTGTTACTGAAGAAAGTCTAAATAAACAGAATCATTTCGCCGCAAAAATCAAGAAAATCTAACCGTTTCCCTAGTTTTTATGACGTTTCGAATTTCGGCACCCAAATTTTCAAAAGCACCTAGCGCCTTACCATCGCGTCAGGGACCCATTCCCTATTCAAAAATGTTCGTCTAGGTGTGCTCCATCGATTCTCAAATTTTGTCACCGACGAGCTGAATCACCCCTTATATGTTTATATATATAGCATACATTCCAGCATTTATCCAACATATATTTTCATACATTGATTTCCAATGCATTGATAAATCAATTATAATCATTTTATTGTTTAACACTCGTTATGACTAAATCGGTATAACATCCAATGCATTTTTCTCGTTGATTCATTAAATTTGAAAATGTTTTATCAATAAATCATTACTAACCAAATTTTTAATTTCTGAGCAATCCTTAATTTTTTTGAACTGTAATTTGAATAGTTAAGGTTCTTGTCTTTTATTTAGCATTCTATGTACTTAAGACCCACATCTCATACATGAATTTTCCATTAGTTTGGAATTTCATTTGAACAGTAGATATTGGTCACACATATCAACAAAAAGTCACAGAATAAAACAAATCTTTCATACAAATATTATTTTAAGTAAAAATTATTTTGAGTTCATTGAAGTTTTGGATTTACCATTAATTTGTATTGTTCATCTATAAAGTAACAGTAACTCTATACTACTGAAATTT
>JAPDSC010086279.1:0-35432 GCA_026290005.1 Latrodectus geometricus | reverse complement strand
ATTTATTACATTTATTTTATGTCATTCGATAAAAGAACCACCTTTGGGAAAACATAAAACAAATGTTTCGGCCACGTTGTGCCATTTATGTTTTTACATCGCAACATAAAAATACAAAAAAGAGGTAACTTTCAAGCAGAGATGGTGTGATATTTTTCAAACAAACGAGAATATGTAATCCAAAAACTGACTTTCACAAGCTAAACAGGTGCGCTTGACATTAGATTCCTTTCTTGTTTCTCAAAACTGGGGATTTTTTTTCTTGGAATCCTTCGTGTAGTCATACTCGACGGGACAATGTGTTGTATAAGAAGACTATTCCATCGCTTCAGGGAGCCACTTTCATATTTCAAATTTAAAATTTCACTTCGAATAGGGTTTTCACTATATTTTTATCTTTTTTGTTTTAGTTTATATTTAAAGATGACTTTCTAGAAAACTGTAAAAGATTGTCTTACATAGAATCAAGAAAATGTTTTACGGCTTACAGAAAACAAATATCTAAATCTAATGTAATGCTTGATAAAACAGTTTTTTTCCGGAAAAATCTTAAGTTCACTTTCAGGAAGTTTCCATGAGAAAAGTGAATTGTGTAAACTTAGAAAAAAATTTAAGTGATTCAATTGAATGGTGTATGTTTTAATATAGCAGCTCTTTTAATTTAATTTCAGCTTATTATCATAAAAGCTTATTGTTTACTTTTAATTTAATTTAAAAGTTTAGAATAATTATTATAAAATATTCATACTACGAAGAAGTTTTTTTATTAATTTTTTAAAACACAAAGAAATTGACGTTTTCAGAGTAAACATAAATGTTATTGCATTCTTTTTTCTTACAAATCCTTTTTGAAAATGTTTATCAATTAAGGTTCAGAACAATATAAAAAGGAAGAAAACAAGTTCCATTTTAAAATAAGACTCTATATTTAACTAGAAGCAAATAAACAATGCTTTCTTTGCCAGCAGTTAACCTTCTTTTTCACTCTTTCTCTCTCTACATTAGAATTTAAACTTGGATGTTTCTCCAAACTGACGTCTATGAAATATTTACGAATTTCTGTTTCTCTACTGCTAGAGATTTATTATAAGTGACAGCTTCCGGGAGGTAAAAATTTTAAAATTTCCTTCTCTGCATTCTTGAATAAGAGTAATTCACATCTATGGCAAAATAGTTCTCTTGTAAGAAAAGTATAACATGTTCTTTTCCCATTTTTATAAATAAAATATACTGCTGTAATATGCGAGAGAATGTAGACGCCTGTGTATATCGATTACGGAAAGAAATCTCTTTGCATTGAATAGAAAAGAAAGCTTGCCGACAAGGGTTTACTTTAATGCAATGTATCTAAGCCACTTACCTAAATTTAGTTTCACGCTTGCAGTGATCTCTTGAGATTTTCTACTCCCAATTCTTAGTCATTATAGATAATCTACTGATTTTTTTCTGTCTGTGGAGTAGTATGTGTTAAGCATAAAATACAGATAACTTTTGTTTTCACATCATTTTTAAAGGAAGATGCTTTCTTTCACTGTGGTTAAATTTCACATTTAATTTCATGTAATCTTGAATCAGTAACATTTTCTTCCATCATTTTATGACTAAATTTTACATTTAAGACCTCCAGAGGAGCATTGTAAATTGTTGAAAAATTTAAATAACCAAATATTAGAATCACAATTTATTTTAAAAATTTTACTTTCAAGTTTTCTGGGGAAATTTAAAATTAAATTATATACATAAATTTTTAGGATATGAAAATATTGTGTGCCAGAGTTATAGTAATATAATGCCTTTTATTATCATGTTCAGAATTAAACAATAATTTATTGATAAACTATTTCTCGTACTAGCATTGTCATTTTTAAAACATTTAATGGCTAAAATTATTTTAATGAGCATGAAAAAAATTTGGTTAGAAAGTTTTACAATGACTTTCCTTATCAAGTAGAAAAAATAATTAAAAATATCAGCTGAATAGGAAAATAAAGATATTTTCTTAACAGATTTTCATCAAATTTGTGAGAAACTACTGATGATTGAAAATCTTAGACTCCATTAAACTTTTAGTTTCATTAATTTCAGTAAATATATATTAAATTAAGTAAATGTGTCACTATAAAAATAACGATAAATGACATTTTTCAAACTAGATAATGAAAAATGCTTGCAAATCTCCTGTGAGCTGTAAGAATTGAATTTGAGCTCTCGAAACTGAAAGTAGACTTTGTTACAAATATACAACATAATTATATAGAAGAACCTGTCACATTCTATTAAGTGTTATATATCTCATTAACATTTTATCTCCTCAATAGTTTTCATTTTTTTCTTTGTTATGACATGCAAACTGCTAGCATTCCAAATACATGCTAAGGAGTTAAAATTTTAATTAATTTAAATAATTTTAAATATAGTTTTAAATTGAAGGAAAATTAAATTAGTCAAAACATAATTGTTTTTATTTAAAGACAAAAAAGTTTATGTCTATGCGAAATTGCAATAAAAAAAAAATCGTTTCCTCAGTTAAGAAAAAAAATTGTTTAAAGAAATAAAAAATAATTTAGATATATATATAGATAAAATATTTTAGATCTTCTCTTACTGAATATTTAAAATATTTAAAGTAAGCATTTATAACTCATTTTAATAGATAGTCGTTGTTATCACTAGGTTCTGTTTACTGTAAATAGTTGATGAAGTACACTTTAATAAACTGGTGTACATCGGCAAGACTGTATTATTGTCTGTATTAATTAAGATTTGGTGTTACAAATCTTTAGCTTATTATTTCAATGATATTTTAAATAAATTTTCCCATATTGAGTGTAGGACTATAAGCTTGCATATCCTTTCAAGCAGTATATTAAATTGAAAGACAGTGATAGTATTTTCTAAATAAAAAACATTTCCTTAGCTTATTATTTTTCACTTGTAGGTTACTTATTAATAAGATGTTTATTTATGAGAATTTAATTATAAAAAGAACAATATAATATAAGAAATATATATTTGATGTAATATAATGACATGCTTTTACTATATAAATTTGAAAATGTATATTTTTAAACACATCTACTGCTCTAATATTAATTTATCTATTGTGTTTAATTTAGATACTGAGCTGAAAATGCTGCTAATTGTTATGGTTTTAAGCAAATAAATGCTTGCAGATCAAATCATTTGTTAGCTTAATCATACAAAAATATTTTAATGGTTATTAGATAAAATGTATGATTGCATATAGAATTAAAATTTCAGATTCTTTAAAAATGTAAATAAATTAAAGGAATTATTTATATTAAAATTTGAATGCAACGTTGCTTTAAATATATTGTCTACTAAAATGTAATTAGAAATTTACCTAATAAATAATTTTTTATTCAATTAAAACTATCCAAAAAAAATAGTACTTAAATCTAAGTATAAAAAATTAATTTAAAAAACAAGATTTTAAATTATTTTCCATTTTAATAACCAATACATTTTACTAAGAATCTTTAATTTGTTAATAGACATCACTAAATTGTCTATAATCAAAAAAGAAACTATTGAAAAAAGTATATTCTTAACAGAAACATTTAAGCCAAAGAAGAAACTATTATTTCAGTAACTCATTCAATATATGTAAACAACCGCTGTAGGACAAGTGCGAAAATAAATGTTTCCCTGAAATATCTGAAAATTTGATTGCAGGGTTATATTTAGCGTCCTTACACATGAAACCATCGAGATTACCATAAAAATGAAATAATTATGAGTAAATGCTATTAATCAGGATTGTATCCAGGAACAGCCTCATAAAACTATTTTTTTAATCGAATATTCCTTTTTCGTGAGCCTGTTTAAAGTGCACGTCAGGTTTGCAGTTGTTGCTAAGGCAAAGCACGCAAAGCTTTCGCGTGAGCTCTTTGATTACATTTCAATTCTAGTTCAATAAATATTGAAGTTTAATTTTCACATTCCTCATGCTTATGCAACTATGAAGGAAGTCCAAACAAGTATAATATTGAAATGTGTTTTGGGAAACACATGACTCTATTAATAACATAGAATGACACGGTGATGTTGCAAACTTTTTTACCACAAAGTGTCACGACCAATTTCTTTTCTTTTTAATATAATTAAATTCGCAATTGACCTTTTTGTTTCTTATTTTTATATCACAGAAGAATGGCATCAGATGATTAATGACGGTTATTATCTTAAACTCTGTACGTGTAAGCAATTTACTTCTTAGTAATTGAAAGAAGTTTTGTTAAATTATATATTTTAATACAAACATAGTATCCAAAATAACGGAAACCAAAATTTAAAAAAACATAAATAAATATGGTGTACAAAAGAAAAAAGTTGATGATAAAATTAGATAAAAATGTATTAAATTAATGACAATTTTTTTTTTTTTTTTTGTGCAAGAAATTGGGTTGATATGTTAAGAATTTCATACATTTTAAAAATATTTAAAAGCAAACCTTGAAAGATAAAAAAAGTCAAAACTATTGTTAAAAAGTCTAATGATCAAAACTATTGATGCCAATTGCAAAAAATCGATAATTTTATATAATACATGAATAGACGTATCCTCGATTTTAAGCTAAAGGAAAAAAATACTTTCTAACTGCTCTTGAATACTAATTATTCATAAAGGAATGTTTAAATGATTTAAAATATAGAAAAGTTTTAGTTCTTATTTGATTTGCCTCATCAAGTATAGACAAATAAATTTCTGATAACTGATCATTACTCAATGTAACTCTGTTTACTCATGCATATCCTACTATTGATTAGTGATTTCTTATATCGTTCTGCGTAACTTGCGATAGTTTTAGATACATTTTATTGTCTTATTTACACTTTTTAAAGTATTATCAAAATTAATTATTTCTTTCATTTATGAATAAAATGATTTTGATAGTTTTGAAATGAGTTGTACGTGAATAAATGAACTTTTTCATTATACAATTGAATTTTTTATCCGAATGGTTAAAATAATCTTCAGAATCATACAATTATAATTGATTTTACAGCATTAAGATAAATCTTAACATTTATTATAAGCATATGACTATGCTACCTGCAAAAAGTGTTGAAGTAATTTCAAGAAAACAAGTTTTATTGCTTAAATAAAGTTATCTAAAATTTTTCCGACTTTCTATTTCTGATGACTAAAGCTGCTAAACATAGCTCTAGCTTTACAATTTTGACACAGTATCAAGTTACGAGGTCAGTACCGCGTATATGGTATCTTCAATCCGCAAATATGGTAAGATACTGTATAATATTGAACTGTCATTGTGCATAAGCCTATTGAGATCAAAGTTGCTCGGCAGTGTTAGGAAGATCAGTGGATGTTTTTCAGGAAAATTTTGTTTACATAGAAAAATTAACTTTAAAATAAGAAAGTGTATTATACTATTAATTTGTCATATTTAAAGAAATATCTCAAAAATAGTATTATAAAAGAATATGCATGTTTAATGAAACTCTTCCACAGTATACAAAATATAGAGTGAAATGGAGGGAAGAAATGTTTATAAAATTTATGATATTGTAAAAATTTAAATACACAAACAGGTTTGGAATCACGAATGTAGTTTAAAAGAAATTTCTCCATAAGAGTGAATAATCAACTAAGGAGTAATAAGACATATACATCCATAAGTTACTTTTTCAGCCATATAATCTATCAGTTCTATGAGAAACGAGACCCATTTTTTGTAAAACTGTTGTAGAATAGCAACGATTTGATGAAAAGGATTGCGAATAATAACTTCATGCTTTTCTGAAGCTTGTCAAACCAGTCTATACCAATGAGTTCAGGAGATAAGGAATATATGAGAAAAATGAAAGACAATTCAAAGCAGGAAAAAAAAAACACGCGCGTATTCACATATATATATCCATGCCGGATGTCTAAATATAAGGAGTCATACACATACAAATAATGTTGTGAATTGTAAAGTTGTTAACATTGTACTTAGACAAAATAGAGATTTAATGGTCCCTTTCACTCAAAAGATATAATTACTTGTCGCTGTTCATTCATCTTAAATATAATTTTGTTTCTTGCTATTTAAAATCAAATTTTAGAGCAATAAATTATTAATAAAAAATGTAAATTTTCTGCCTTTAATAACATTTTTTTTTTGGAAATCTAGAATTGTTCACAAGATGTCGTTTTAAATGTGTTTCAAATTCACAATGACGTTAAACTTATATGATGCTTATTTGTAAGATAAATAAATGCTTTACTAAAGCCTTAAATTTCTTGTAACCTTTTCACTAGAATTCTGTGTTTTGTGAATAGGATTTGAAAACATGAAATTTGTATTTCTCAGACTTTTAATATAGTTCTACAAATTACACCAAAATGGTGCTGTAATTCAAAGAACAAATTGATTTGTTCATCTTTCAAAGGAAACAAAGTTCATTTCTAAAGTTGCATCATAGGACCTTAAGTATGCGATAGAAAACACGTGATCTAAATGTTGAAATATAAAGACATAATCTAGCATATAGTGGGAAATTATTAACTACCCACCCAATTTTTCCGTAACTTACTAGCAATACAAAATCTTCTTTCAGCAGCTCTTACTTCGCTTTTTAATTTTGACAATCATATTTGGTTTCTTCTGCAGATTATTTTTTACTAAGAGGATAACATTTGAAACAGAGAGTTAGTATTCTCAAATACATAATTTGGTAACAAGAAAACACTTCTCAAAACTTGTGATTAAAACAATATGATTACATTTTTTTCATTGCTGTCACGTTTTAAATAATTATATTCCTCACATTCAGTGATCTGAATATATTCATTAATATGTACATAATAAAATGCCCTATCATATTTTATTGAGCAGCAGAATGCAGTGAAGTTGATATAAAAACAGTAATGTTTTAGTACTAATTAAAGGAACTGTTTATTTAAAATTATTGCTATTTTATTATGTAAACATGTGTATATAAATAAATGCTGCAAATGAGAATACAGTACAGAAATTTTAAATAAACTATTCACAAAAAACTTTATTATTACACATATGGATTGTAAGTACAGGTATATATAAATAATCATCTAAATATTAGTTAGACATTTCTATTCATGAAGATCAACATTTTCATGACTCATATTCATAAGAAAGTATCAAAACACAAAAAGCAATATGAATGTTCCAGCAAATAATACATAAAAGACATAAAGGGATTCACCTCTAACGTTTTTCCTTCCGATCTTAAAATAAGATGCATTGTTAAGTAAGGATATTGTTCCCAAATATCCCATCAAATATTAGTGCGTCTTTGGATAGAGTATTGCTTTCGTTCTAGAATTGATATAACTGGAAGAGAAATGAAGCGAACCTCTAGGGATAACATCCCATTATGCACAAGAGGTATTTATAACTCGAAATCACTTTTCTAGACAACTAACATACCCGAGTTATTCTCATTAAACTTTCTTGCTATTTTATTGTTGTCAAATATTCTTGTCGGGTTATTCATCTAATAATCAGACATAATCGGAGCCTTGATATTTAACTTAAAAGAACAACGTGTGTATAGATAAAATTCTCAATCTTTAATACTCGTTGTTTAACTGGATAATTAAGATAGCCAAAAAATGAATAAATTATTAAAAACATCAAAAAATCAATCATAGATGGAAAGAAAATTACCTTTAAGGTACATATTAAAGTAGTTTCCTAAATTCTTTCTCCACGTATATAAATATGCTGTAAAACATTAATTATATTAAATATTTGAGAACACACACACACATACACATTTTACGTAAATCTAAAATAGAGTGCTAAAGTTTAAGAAAATTTTAAATAAGTAGATGTTCCATTAACTATTTCTCGAAAAAGAATATTGGAATTCCGAAATGAAATAAATAGATTTTAAACTTATTTTAATTGAAGTATTTTAAATAAAACTTAATAAAAACAAATATGCACTACACAGATAAAAAATTAAGAAAACAAAAAATTGAAGAAAATTACTGTTATACATCAACTCATTAGGAAAATATTAAGAGAATACGTGTAAAGAAATGATATACGGAATAAAGTGGCAAAATAATTTTTGTTGCAATATTAACACATATTTACAGTGTTGAATAAAACATGAAAGGATGCTTTCGAGTATTAATTTGGTTACATATGAGTAACATAAATTTTAATGTCTCTTCCATGTGCAATTTCCACACTATACCAACACACATCTAGAATAAAACTCCAAGCAAAATAGGAGCTTACATATAAGATCATTCTTGAAGTCAATCACTTTAAATCCGATTTCAATACCCTTTGCAACCTATTATATTTAATACTCATGCTGCGATCAATTCAAAAAAATTACACTTCATTTAGCTAGAAGCATTAAAACCACCTTTAAGATTGTCATCAACTTTAAAATTGTCAATCTAAAATAAAACCTTGCGAGGGTTTATTTTAGATTGACAATCTTAAAGTTTAAAACGCACAATGTTTGATTGAGACTCAACTTCCTGTTTATTTTGCCAGTTAGTAGAGGTGACTCTTCCATTTCGACGAATCATTAAAAAAATATACCATAATCAATTGCTGAGATCAGGGAACGATATGACATAGCTCTGGCTGACATAATCATCCCATGTTCATTATTTTAACCAATTCATAGACATAAAATGATAATATTTGCATTTCCAAAGGAATCTACAATGCTTCTTTAGTTATAAACTTGATCAATCAGTATTAGAATCAAATCAGTATTTATATATATATGTATTAATGTTGTACATTATATCGGTGGAAACACATATAGATAAATAGATTTACAGATTCTAGATTATGAGAAATGATCCAAATTTTTGAAATTATTTCGGACAAATACTGTTTATAAGAGTATTAATAATTTGAAATTCAATATATAGACTATATCATATAAAGCATTACGCAGAAAGTTCTATTTATAGTAATATATACATATATATATATGGTTTCACATATAAATTTAACTAGATCATATTAACTTTTCGTTTACAATTTAACAAATGCTTGTGTATTCCAATGACAAATTGTCTCTAAAATTCAGGTTGTGAAATAATTTGCTTATAGAGGATGAATAAATCCATTTTAAGTTTTCACACACAGATATATATATATATATATATATATATATATATCATTTTGGTATGATTTTATTATTTATAATACATATAACAATTGAAAGGAATAAAAATTCAAGGAAATATATTCAGTCACAAATCAAGTTAAATCATTGAATGCATTCTAAGTTAAATATAAAAATAATTTTTTTGAGAATCATTATTTATAAATTTCCTTATGCATAAACTAAATTACTATTCTTAAGCTCTATGATTTATTGTAACATTTATTTCTATTAATTAACACATGTTATTTTCAGAATATTTATTTCCTTTCCATCACATAAAATTACAAGTTTTCAATTAAGAACTGTATTTTTAATTCTGAATCCTTTTCTGAAAAAAAAGGTTTAATGAACAAATTTGCTGCTCATCAAAAAAATGTGATTTCTCGTTTTTACTAAAGATAGATTTGACATGCGGTAAGTTAATCAATTGATTCTTTCTTTTCTACTCATGGCACACTTACAAATCGTAGCGTTTTCTAATTCAGTAATAACTACTAGCTATTATTCACAAAGCATAAGAGAATGGTAACAATAAAATTAAAAATAAGAAAATGCCATTAATTTTTTATCAGAAACCAATTGTTTTCGGTGTAGGAATTAAAAATTCAATTGATGAGAAAAGTGAGTTAGAATTAAGTATTTCTTTTACCTTTCGTTCCTCATTTAAATCAACTAATTGGTGCAATAATCTTTTTCCAAGCATATACATCGAAAAGTTTCTCTCTTCTTCTGATGAAAATTCTTTTTTAAAATAATTTGATGAAATGTAAATGTGCAGAGCTTTTTCTAATCAATTAAAATTTCTTTTTTTTTATACTTTAAAAAACAAATTTGTGCTTCCTTTATTTTCCTTTGCAATAAAATCTCTTAGCTAATTCAAATAAACAGATTTTGACTTCAGTTTAAATGTATATTTTTCGGGATACCTTGCTGAAATAAACAATTTTAAGGAACAATTCATAAATGATTTCAATTGCAAAAATAAACTAAAATTTGTCTTCCGAATAATAATAATATTCTAAATTAGTATTAATGCATATCTTTACAGACATTCATCTTAATTTCTTGAAAACTCATTTGAATGATAATTTTGAGTTGTGTATGCAATTTTATAATGTGAAATTGGCAGTTATAATAATTTCATCGATAATTATTAAGAATATTTTTAGCTAACATTTATAATAACAATAATCATCGCAACTCCTACATTTTATTGGTCAAAAAAAGGCAATAATCAAACATGGGATCTATCCTTCAAAGAGTGTGATTTTTGTGATAGTAAGGATGTGCTAAGAATATTTCTAATCTAACTTGCGAACGAATAATTTGATTTTTAAAGTTAAGAATATTTACATCAACAATAATATGACATTTAATTTAACATTTAATGAAAAGCAAATGCATACATAACTTATATGATATCATACATTAAACTATATTGATGTAACTTAAAAATAATTAGGTTGAAGAATTTCAGTAAATTTTAAATAAATAAATTCGATTATAAATAAAATGAAAATAAGAACTTCTATTAACAAAGCTCCAATGAATTTATAAATAATTAAAACCACTTGAAACCCATTCCATAAGCAATATTGAGAGATAAATTAAATAATATAAAATTGCCATGAAGAGAGATAAAAATGTCATTATGATCTTTTAAAGTATCATTCATATTTCAGAGTAGAAATATATAGTACAATACAACAAAGACATAAAAAGTACTATCTAAATTCAACTAAGATATTCATGCATAAAGTTGGGTTTAATAAGGAAACTGTGATGATTCATTAATCTTGTGAAAAATGTTCACTAGATTGTCTGAAGTAGTGTTCCCATTAAAAAAATGTTTTAGCACACACACACTTATATATATATATATATATATATATATATATATATATATATATATATATATATATATATATATATTAAAATTTGTCAAGTAAAGTTGTTTTTCATAAGTTCATAAATGATGAAAGAAGGATTCAGAATAAAAATTTGCAAATTAAAAAATCTTAACATTTAAGAAATTGTCATGTGATTTTTCTTATTTAAGAAAATGATGGCCAAATACAACTTATTATATATAGTAATTGCAAAATATTCTTGAAATTTCAAAATGTTATTTTGAAAGGAAACTTAAATAATTTTTGTAGTTTTTCAAAGAATAATTTTTCATAACACTTAAAATAATTATTAAAATCTAATAGACTTAATAATAGATCCAACACTGATATTTTTTTTTCATTTCAATTTTATAAAAATTCCATTTAGATATACACATTTATACCATAAAATGATCTTTACCATAACTAATTTTAAGTATTGACAAAGTGAATATTATAGATAAATGTTAACTTATAAAATAAAATAATATAGACAAAAATATATAAATATTAAATCCCTCAAACAACTTTCAGAAATAGACAAAGATTATTGTAAGAATTGTTTCCACTATCTATTATGCAGTCAAAAGATACTCATTTATATATTGCTAAATCTTCTATCTATCGATCTATCTTGTAAATTTAACATATGTAGTAAAACACCTTCTTACTGTAGCGATTTTTATGTGGATTAATATGAAAATGAATACATATAATTTAACTTATTGTATGATTTAAGTATATCAGATTTCTAATGTTTTCTTCAATACGATAAAATATTGAAGGGATTATTATTTATTACACCAAATAGATGTGCATACAATTTTGTATTTAGATAAGCGAATTTATTTTTTTATATATTATACTCAATATGACATAAATAATATCTTTAGGTCACTCCCATTAATAAACTGTTTCTTTTTACTTTAATCTATTACATTAAGAAATTTAGAAAGATACTTCATCATACGTCACTGAGAGAACACATTAATCTTTTAAAATGTTTTATTACAATTACA
Source organism: Latrodectus geometricus (assembly GCA_026290005.1). Classification (NCBI taxonomy): domain Eukaryota; kingdom Metazoa; phylum Arthropoda; class Arachnida; order Araneae; family Theridiidae; genus Latrodectus; species Latrodectus geometricus. The sequence goes on along the minus strand of JAPDSC010086279.1, from coordinate 23,365 downwards.
TTCCCAAAAATTACATTTATAAAATTTTTAGTGCACAATATATATTGGCCTGTCGTGTATTTGACTTTTTCTAAAAATATATAGCTTCCTGGTTTAATACCACAGAAACTGGTCCTTTTTTTGGAAAAATATTTAAAAAATAAACGCAAATGTGCAAACATTTTTATTATAAATAATACAAAACTTAAAAGTAGTTTTTATTCATAACAGCTTTAAATTTAAAAATTATGACGTATTTTATGTCTTAAATTTGTATTTTTATATATAGTATTTGAATTCATTTATAATTATCAATGATATAAAATTTATTTATAGTACAAAATTTTCGATATTTTATTTTGAAACCAGTTACCTGTATTGGCAGGTATCTGTAATAAGAGATCTGCAATAACAAGTCACATGTAATCATTAAAAGAATATTATTTTATTCTGGTACTTATTAAGTAACATTTAAATTTAGAAAATTTCTATTTATTATGTAATTTTTAAATTTATATATTCCATTTATGCATAAAGTGTTTTCATTAATTTAAGGTGTTGCAAGATAAAATGATACTTTAACTTACAATATCTTAAATTAATAAAATTTTATCATCGGTACAAACATACATGAGAAGAAAAATTTACAAAATGCAATTCAATTTTATTCTTTTTGTTTTATTATTTGTCTTAAGCAACCAAACTCTAAAAAAATTTAAATTTTACTTTCATTTTATGATTTTCACACCTAGTGCAGAAAAAAGTCTTAAGTATATTTCAAATGCTCTGCTCATGCAAATATTTATTTTGTTTTGTTATGTTAAATCTGCCATAAAAATAGCTGAACAATTATTTATTTTAGCACAATTTTATGTTCAAGTTAACTTGAAACATCCCAATTCTGATTAAAACATTTAATTAAAGGAAATACATTTCCTTTGAAGAATGTCATCTTTCCCATTAAAATATTTCCGAACAACAGTCAAAATAAAACTACATTCTTCACTTAAAAAGTTATCATTTTTCTTTACCTATACAGGATTTCAGGGCGTGTTCAAGTCCTCTTGTTTCAAACGTAATTCTGAATTTATTAGATGATTGAAAAAAGTAGTAACAAGTAACTTCATTTAAATATGGATGTTTTTTGACAAAGGTGAGGGAATGAAATGAGTTTTAGAGGTTATAAAAATCCTTGTTTCCTGCTTCTATTGATTGAAGGAAAACAATTATGCATCTACACATTTGTGCGTGGAGAAAAGAAACAAATTAACGACCCAGGAAGGACTATCAAAAATTTTATTGAAAACCTAATAACATGTAATTTATTGAAGTGTCTGTAACTTGAATAATGCTGAGAGGAGAGAGAGATCTAGACGGTTTAATGATTCCTTAGCTAAAAAATTTTATTTTATAGGGAAATTTGTGCTTGGAATTTGCATTTTTACTATCACAGTCAATTTTAATGTTTTTTTAGGGTATCGAAAAAAATGATTCTTCCACATAAAAATATAAATCAAATATTAAAACGTTTTAAATAAGAATAGTTTTAGATTAATAAATCAATTCATAAACATGTGTATGTTGAATAAATGCTTGGTTTGGATAATTGTCAGCGCATTCACAATAATGTAAATAAGAATTTTACATGGATTTGCTCAATTACTTTATGATTATATTTTACACTTTGTTAGTTATTCTCAGCTACTTAAAAAATTAGTCATTATTCTTAATGATATTAAAAATAAAACAAAGTGAGGGTGAGCATATTATGGAAATGTTTTGGAGTTTTACTTTTTAAAACACTATTTGAAAAATAACAAGAGGTAATGCAATGTTTACAGAACTTTCTTCCCTTTATGAAAATGCTATTACTTATTTGACATTTATATTATGTAAGAAAATACCCCCAGTGAAACAATAAGTTTAAGATTTATGTCGCTAACCATGAACATTTTCTTCATACGAAGTGACACTTATCTTTCCACTGCAAAGCACAATATCATTACTAATTCTAACTAATGTAAATAATATAATTTATTAGCATTTTTAATGTTTTTCTAAGGTAATTACTTAAAAGAATGTTAATAAATTATGGTGTAAAACCACTAATGTAAAATGATTGGGTTGTGTTTTCCTCTATATGTGTAGTGAAAGAGATTTTGTAGTTCTTTACTGGAAGTGGTTCATCGCGTTATTATTGTTGATTTGCGATACCTACTTCTGAGTAGCTTTATTCTGGTGAAGCATGTTATGTTGATTTAAAATCAGGTAGTTGTGTTCCAACTAAAAGTTGTTATAAACCATTTGATTATCCGCCACATAATATTTCACGTTGGTACATAATACAGCAAACAGAAATGTAACATTTTTCTCGTGTCATTCAACAACAGATGGGATTTAACAAGGGAAGATCTCCACAAATTTGCTTGAATGGAAGGTTTGCAGAAGTGCACTTTTTGAGGCGTCTGATATTTTTGTAGAATTACTAAATTTAGAAAAAAGTATATCTATCTCCAGATGAACAATCCGATTGCGATGAGCATAGCAATCAATCTTTGAAGTTTGTTTCAACACTCATCATAGATTTTTCTACCTTAGTAATTGATTTATTGTCATTAGAGATACAGATAGGATCAGCTATTAACTTCATTTGTTTTTGAACAGAAATTACGGCTTTTTAAAAAAAGTTAACTAACAGAAAACCAACCAATCACATATTAAAGGGTTAAGGTAGAAATATATATTGATTGAAGATATTTGTAAAGCAGGACAACAGTTTGTTAAACTAACGCAACACGTTTCATAAGTTGTGCTTATGTTCTTGCAATTTATCCTGTCAAACACCGCCGAATTGTTCCATTACGCACCTTTAGCCCTAAATACCTTATGAGAAACTCTTAATATAGATTAAATAATATAGAACACTCTATATTAGTTTGCAAGCTTACACAATATATTTCTCTTCAAAAACAAGCTGATCCTTATTGGATACATAATGAACAAGGCAACATCGGCATTTAACAATCTTTACGGAATGAACTAGGATCTACAAGGATTGATTCAAGATCCTTTGAAAGATTCAATGATAACATACTTTGCATTCTGTGATCATTTTGTAAATGATAAAGTATATTAATTTAGTATTTTTCTACTCATCGTTGTTCCTTTCATCAATTTACTTTCTTAAATTATCACTTACTTTTACAAATCAATTACTTTCATTAATTTTTACTGCTTTTGCAGGAGATTTTTAAATAAGTTATGTATATTTTTCATAGAAATACACCATAGGACAAGAAATTTTTATTCTGTGAAATTCAGATATTTTTCTAAATAGGTAACAATTTCATATTTACAATAAGTAATAGAATCAAATTGATTAAACATCTCTCTGAAGGAATGTCCTATCTTATTTAAACATTTATTTATAATGGTATCATATTAACTAACAATTAATGTAAATTTCTATATTCAAAAATGAAAAAGTGAACTTACTTCAAAGACTAGTTTTTAGTATAATAATAAAGTAAGTTTTGTACTAACTTGATTGTTATAATAAAATATTTCATCTCGTGATTTCCGGAAAAAGATATTTAAAAAAGTTTATAAATACTGTAACTGACCACATAAATTTGTTTATAGAACTAAGAAAAATATGGACTTAACTGAAGTCCTTATAAACTTTAAAAATATTTCTAAAAGTGAATTTATATGTATAAAATAATTTGAAAAATACATGTTACTGGCTGTTATTGTAAAGATAATAAAGTAACTTTTGTTTACGCATATAACAATTTCATGATTTCTCTAATGCATAACTGATATTTATTCATTTATTAAACTTTTCAGGAACTAGTCACGACACATTTCATAAAAACATTTCTCAGTTTAAAATGCATACTATATTTTCTAATATTTTACTAACAGACATTTAGCACAGCATTTTTGTAAGGATAAAATATTAAAATCACGTAATTCAGTAGCATTTAACAATTCTTATTTTCTGATTTGTTTGAAAAGTACTTAATTTCTTGTTAATTTTTTAAAATATATATTTTTTCTTCTTTCTAGAATTTAATGTAAAAATCTAGTTTATGTTGAGTTTTGATTTATTCCCATCTTTTAATTAATTTGCATAATACATTTTGACTATTTTCAACATGACTTTTATTTATCATCAAGATTCTTAGAAAATTTAATAAATTCAAAAATGATCCTTCCAATAACACAAGCAGCTGATTTCCTTTATTGAATATGTGGTGTAAATAAATTTTTTCCTAAACATTGAAAAAATGCTTTCCCGCAAAATGCATTAAATATTTAACCGATAATACTTTCTATATTTTTATATTCGGTAATGAGATACCATTAATCAGGATAACCATTTTCTAAAATTGTATGCACAGTTCACTGATTCAATTTTTTAGAAAGGGGAGGGTAATAAATGATTCTATTTAAATGAGTTTAATAGAAATATCGCTAATATTATAAGCTAAACTAAATTTGTAACCAAGAGAACTGCTATCAGGCATAAATAAATACTCTGAAAAATAATTATTCTTTGGTTTAAAAAAGAAACATACTTGTAACTTATTATATTATTAATAAAAACTATTTGTATCTTAGTGCAAGTAAATCCATGGGAAAAATGTAAATAATGCATTAGCACAATTATAAGATGTTTTCTGCCATCCATAATCTTATTTAACATTGTTAGAGGAAACAGATACATATCAAGGGTTTAATTAAGCAAAATGAAAAATGACTGATCCGATTATTTCAAAAAATAATTAATTATCTGACGTCTTTGGGCGCAAAGACAATTAATTTCCGCTTCTTAAATTTGAAATAGATTAACATTACGGTAGAATCTGTGAGAGCTTTGCTTACTTTAACATAAGATCTTTTCAATTTGACTCATAAATTCGGAAGGATTTTTTTTTGTGTTTAACAGCAGTGTTTTTCTGATGAGAAAGTTCATACTTATATTTTATAAATTAGTTTTTAACTAAAATTGCTCCTTTAGAAATTTGTATGCATTTATATTGAAATACAAATATAACGTAACTACAAATTAATATTCTTCTTAAATTTTTTAATAAACCCTTGAAGAAAATAGGGAAAATAAATTATAAATCATTTTAATGAATTTATTAAAGCAACATCAAATTTTTTGGTTATGAAATGATTTTCAAATAGTCATCTTCAAATAATAAAAAGGTTACACAATGAATTAAATCAAATATTTGCATTTAATATCAGCGTACACAATACAAAAATAAATAGCAATTAGTTATCAAACGAACTATTTGAAATTATTAATAATACGTATAATTAAGTCAGAATGTTTATTAAGCACTCAAAATTAATATTTGAGTATTTTTAGCTTTTTGTTTAAAGAGATAACAAATTATAACCGTTAATTATATAATAATGCTAATATTTATATGAATGGAATTATTTTGACTAAATAGATTTTAATGAATTAAGTTTGATCTTTGTTTCATTTACTATATTATTACATGAATATTCTATTTTAGATTATTATATAAGTAACATATTATTTTAAAATGCATTTTGAAAATTATACAGTTACGTTAACATTTATTGATTTATAAGTAAAGTATTGTAGGCAGAACATCATTATAATTAGGAAGTACAAATGATCTATTACAGTGAATTTTCTCTTCCCAGTACAATTAATTTTTTGTAAATATTTTACATAGAAGTGAAAAATGGATTTAAATAATTTGATAAAAAATGGGACAAATATTCAGTACCAAAATGATGTTTGCATTAAATACGTACACCAAAAAAAATTTTTTTATTGCCTATGCTGTGCAAAAGACCTTCAGTCCTATTTCAAATTTTTTTTTTCTATCCATGACACGGAACCAATTAAGCAACCTACAGAAAATTTTGCACACAGAAATTGAAACTCAATTTATTTCATAAAAGGTTGCAACAGTAACAGAATACAAGTAATCGTAGCATAACCTCTTTGAAAGAGCATAATCGTTCCTTTTCATGACAATGTATGACGTTAAATTTTCCAAACAAACTAAAATATCAAAAAACAATACAAAACTAACTATTGTATGGAAAGTTTAGATAACAAGCATGTAGATTTGGTTCTAACGAACATTGTCAAAATTTTATAATAAAAATAAACGAAACAAATTCTTTGCTGCTTGATCTGGAAAGGAAGTATAAGAACCTTTACTTATTAAATTTTCAGTTATTATACTATTATTATACTGAAAATTTATTTTGCTAAGGCAGGCGAAATTTACTTGTAATGTTATCATGTCTATTTGAAATTTAATATTTCATTCCATGCTATACATGCTATTCGGGATTGCAAAGGATTATTGTTATCTTAACCGATTCCTTATAAGAGAATTAATTTATGGTTACAATATCTAGCAATCATGTTTCGCAATATAAATAATGTGATATTCCGCATAACAAAATGATTTCAAATAATTAAAAATAATAGTTGAGCTCAGTCTTTTTGAACCATATTTTTTATTTTTTCCAAATCTCTTATAAATTTTAGCTAGTGTGTATGTGTGAGAACTGAATCTAAAAGATTCCCTCTATAGAAATCATTATTCTCGGTAAACAATTTTCTCTCATTACAATAAGTCATAAACAAAACTTTTAGTTTTTTTTTTTAAACTGTGTTGGAAATGAGAGTTTGAAAAAGTTATAATATCCATTGTTAATCCCATCGTTATTATTGAGGCTTATTGTATTTATATATTATACCTGTTCCTATGGTGAAATTAAGCTTCAAGTGCATTAACAAACACTTAGTTCAGTTTAGACAGTTTTATTTAAAGTGCAATATTTGATACAATAATTATACACACCTTTTAAGTTCTAATGAGTGACTTAATAATTTATATTGGAGTATTTTTTTATCATATTGTACTTGTTAAAGAAATATTTTAGTTTCTAACTTTGTTAAAAAGAAACTGGCACACCGTGCATATGAAATTTGCATTATAAATGGATTATAGTGTGATATTTAAAAAATTAGCTTTACAAAGCATTTATGAAAGGCAGATAGTGTTAGAAATACTTATGATGTGAATAAAAGTGTTTGCAAAACGTTATGATGCAGAAATTGAAAGTGAATATAGCTTTGTTTGGTGAAGTTGTTATGCCACATGTAAGAAGAAAAAATGCCTCTCACCAAACATGTTAGACTCTTATCGAGATAAACTTGGAGCATATTTTGCTTGTGTTTTATTGTACGGCAATATTATATTAATCTCATAGGGCGAAATTTCATAGCAAGCAAATAAGGAATAGAGGGCTTCTTGATGAGTTATATGATATGCGATGAATAATCAGGTATCCTCCCTCATTCTTAAGCAAGGAGATAGACCTGTTACGCATGCCCAAAAGAATCAGAAAGTCATGTCATGTTTACTGAATTAATAATACAGTAGTTTATAAGATAATTTTTGTCTGCTTACAAAGTTCAAACACGCTTGCTGCTGCGAAGACTATCGGAATGACGACTTTGTCTATAATTAAGATTTCATTACAGAAAAGTTCTCTATTTTGATTTTGAATTAAGAATGTAAGATTATGGGAGTTTGTATATGGCATCATATTTTCTATACCCATGTTTGGTTGCGCCAAAGAGAACTCACAATGATATAAATGTTTGTCTTCGTTAAACCAGCCCATAATTTGGAGTAATGATATAGGATTTCTTTAAATACACGTCTTATTTGAATAGTTGAAGCATTAAATGCTATAAATAGCATTATAGCGTTAACGTGGTTTCGATGATAGTGTAAAGAGACTATCTTCGAGATCCCCTTAACGCTATATTTTAGTAGAGAAATGGAAAACCACATAACATCCACACATCGTCCAAATCTTCGTTTATATAAAGTCTGTTCAATGTTATCCAAGTCAGCATTTTTATTAACTTGACAATAAAACTAGCCGACGCTAGTTTTCAAGTAAATGACATGCTACCAATCACCAGTTATAATCACCAATTAGTTATTATATGGTGTTTAAGCGAATGTTTCTAGTTCTGTCTTCAAGACTCTCTGTATTCTACTCTATAAACGCAATAGTGTTATTGATTGAAAGAGTAATTGCTTTGGGAAATGATTTGTTAAAATCAATTTCTTAAAATATCTTGAAAATTTATTGATTTAGTCTTTCCACGTTATGTGTGACCTGGAAATGTTAAAATGCTATTTGTATTTTTTCCCTGTTTAGCGAAATTAGACTAGTACAGTATTCTGCTATTTAATTTAGTAGTTATTTAAATACAATGTTTCTTTCAATTAAACTTATTAAAACTGCTGAAACAAAGACATGTGTTAATGTTATACTATAATATTAAACTTTAATAAGTTATACAAAAAAGTGTAATAAATAAGACACTTTCCAAAATTTTTTTAACAAATTTTTAAACGTTTATGTGTTTAGTCACTTGTAATATATGTAAAGTTACTTTAAAGTAATACGTAAATCAGTACTAAAAGAATTTGAAAAATACAGAAAATATAGTCAACAGAATAAAAGAAAACTGGCAAAATAATTTCAAAATCCAATATTAAACTTTTAAATCACATAGTTATATAATTAATTTTGCTAAAATCAAAAGCACATAAAGAATCTTTCTTGAACTTGTGAAGATAATAAAAAAAATGTTAGAATACATTTCATGATTTTATATTTACTTTAATACAGCATCAGTTTAGTTGAATTATGATATCTTAATCAAGTGTACTTGAGGCAATAATGCTAATACAAACATGCAAATAGTATATAGCAAAATTAATTAATTTCAGTACTATGAGAATCCATTCTTTTTATCAGAAATAAAAACAACTTTCTAAGAAACACGTCTTTTAGTTAATCACTTAAAAACCGTGATAATTACTGAAAAATAGAAATGTATCTCAGATACATTTTTGGCGTGAATTTGCAGAGCGTTTAAAATTGGAAAGTTAATATTTCATGTTTAAAAAAAAAAAAAAAAAAAAAAAAAAAAAAAAAAAAAAACTATGCAGTTACACATTTTAATGAAATATACATTTTCATTTAGTTAATTATAATGAATATAGCAAAAGTGTTTAATATCGATAAAGCATGTTTCTTTTCCTATTCTAAACACATAATGTTTGGATTTCATAGTCGACAATATGTTTAAGATCTTGAATGTAAAGAAAAATTTTATTAACACATCACGTAAGAACGAAAAAGTAAGTGATAAAATGTTGACCAGTAAAATTTTTAAATAAGCAGTAAAATGTTGACCTTTCCAGAAAGAGTAGGTGTGGCATTTCTGATTTAGATCTATGGCTACTGATTTTTGGATGTCCTCCAATATTCAGATGATATAAAAGTTGGTTTCGATAGCAAAATCTTCATTTTTAGAAAAATAATTTAGAGAAATAAAATGTTTTTAAAGTGCAATACATTATAGTGTGATACACGGAATACATTCATTAATCAGAGCAGGATATAAATATTTCTAGTACATAAATTTTAAAATATGTCAACGAGAAAATTAGAATTAAGATTATAGGAATATTAATGTTAGTAATCTAATAGGATAAGGATAGTATAATTCTTGCAATCAATATATCAAAACTTATAAAATTACCTTGAATTTGTTGCACGAAGATTAGAATTATGAAACTTTCTTTTTTATTATGTATACATATCTTGTTGAATGAATAGGTTAAATAAAATTATACTGACTAAAAATTATTTAATATTGTCAGTTAGTTTATTTTCGAATTTAAATTATTCTTCTTAAAATAGTTTTTTCATTATAAATTAATATTTGAATATTCTTATTTTCTTCAGGTAAGTGATTTCTTATCAAGTTTTAATGATTTTGAAGTCAATAAAAGTAAAATTTTTATACATAAAAAACCTAACTTAATTGGATTGGCTTTAATTGAATACTGGATTTCAAAATTTTGTCAACTGCTTAAACCCAGCTCGCGTGCTAAGATTCCATTATTTTAACTTACAGCTCAAATGCGATGCAAATACACTCACTTTAAAGAGCTATACATGTTGGAAAAAAATTATTTTTGGCAGCTAACCTAAATTGCAGAAGCGACAACTCGTTGCTGAGAAAAATGAAAGTAGGGAAATATATTACGTAAAAATCAAACATAGTTTTATGTCAAAAAATATCCATAAAAGACAATCTTATAGGAAGTCCAAATTGTCAGGTTAACATAAGTATTATACAAGTTCACAAGCTGTAGATATTTAAATATTTTAGAAGATTTCATTTCAAGTCAAACCTATTTCGATAATAATGGAAGAATCAGATATTTCTTTTAATTTCTGTGTGTATTGAAATATCCCAATAAATTACGGATGATGTTTTACTCGTAGATTCTTCGACATTTATTATTCCATGATTAATTATGGTCGCAAATCCAAATCAGCAGAATATTAATCAATCCAAGGACATATGTCACCTAAGTGCTGCGTTTTCCATAAAATTTGGATATATATTTGTGATGGGCATGTGGAAATTAAAACCAATATTCACATGTGTCATATCTGTGGTTATAGAGGGAATTTGTAACGTACTATCTACTAATATTATGTACAAAAAGCAGCACAGGAATGAACTGCACTTCTGTGTATCATGAGTTTGAGCATTATCCAATCCATAAAAATTTGATTACAATAAAGTGATAAACATGACATTTTTAGGGTGTCGGATTGAGGCAAAGATAGGTTCATACATAAGTAATAACACACAAAGTGTCTTATATTTTTGATATTACATTATCGAATAACTAAATCATGTATATACTATTTATCAATAAGTATTCGGACACATGAAAAGGGGGATATCTGTGACCCTTTTCTACACCACATCTTCTGTGCTTAAATATCGTGTTGAAAAAAAAAATTACGCCCGTCGCATGCAAGATGTCACGAAATTAAGAACTGTTTGACTTCAATAAAAAGCGCAGTTGTCGGATATCATATAAATGTCCGATCCTTATGAAACATGTCTAGTGAATTAAACATTCTAAAACTGACAATGGTGTTTGTTATTTAGAAGTGAAAGATGAGTAGTGATTGCTTGAATGAGCCTCGACTTAGCAGATCCATAAAACTAAGATATAGGAGCCAGTGAGCTCTGTCCAAAGCAATTTGGAAAAGTCGCACCAAACTGATTGCCCAAATACTCCAAAAGTTCCAACAAGTATCAGGAAATGTTGTTTTGATAAATATAATCATCATGGAAGTCCATTTGCTAATATTCCACGGTCATAATACTGGCAGAAACCTTTGATTACGAAATCCAACAACGAAACAAGGTTGATGTGGTGCGAGGAACGTCGAAATCAGACCTGTGGTGGTGGAAAAATAAGTGGGAATACTAATTCTCGAGTTACGAACTGGGAGCTTTAATCTTAATTCATGGAAGTCTCATTGCTGACGCTTACTCTACTATTCTAGACAACAGTGTGTTTCCTCTTTGATAACTTTAAGGGTTGGATCATTGTTACTTCCAAGATAACAACACTTGTTGTCATGTTGCGATGTCCATAATGAATAGATATACTGATAATGTGATGAGCCGATTGGACTGGTCAGCCCAGAGTCTAGACTTGAATTCTATAGAACACCACTCAGATGAGTTGTATCGTTGAAATAATGGGTGCACCAACGGTCGAAAACTAAAAATACTTACGTTTCTTCAAAGGCAAGTGAAAGGAAATACCACAGTTCATCATACAAACTCTTGTGAAAAACTTACCATAAGGGTTTACAGCTTTAATTGTTTCATCTGGATGTCCTACCAAATACTGAATATGAATATATTTTGTAACTTTTGAATACATTTATCACAATTTTGAATACTTTTATCACAGGGGTCAAAATACTTATTTTTTATTCTCAGAATAATCAATAATTAATATTTTATTCATTTCAAGTTAATATACATCTTATGAAATACTGCTTTGAATAATGTGCGTAGAATACAAATACTATTAAAAAATACCAACAAAATTATATTACAGCAAAAAAGTGCCACTAAAAACTTAATTACTTAATTAAAACTTCTACTTTTTTATCGACAAAATGTTTAAAATATAATTCATTTTCATTTAGAAAATTGCAAAGATAATTATCTTAAAAAAAATCGTATTTATTTGGTTCTGCAGAGGGACAGCCACAAATAAACGTCATACCTATTTTAATTTTTTTTACTCAAAATGGCTCTTTTAAAATATCTGCTAATCAAAATCCGGATGAACTTTTTATTCATTAACACAATTCAACATTAAACTTTCCAAAACCAAGAATATTTTTATAAGAATTTAGGGAACGTTTCTGTGTTTTTTATTTTTAGTTTTAAGCATGAGATTAAAATTTTGGATCAAAATAAGTATTTATTATATAAAAATTCAGGAATACAAGGGTGTTTATATAGTTTTGCTCACTGTTTTAAAATCGAATGTAGAATAAAATTCAAATATGTACAGGGAGATACAGGATTGACTATAATTTTTTGGTATTTCTTTTGCATACAATGGTCATGGGGTATTAGATCAGCATTAGAACTAGACCCAAATATTTCCTAAAAACTTCATCAAAGCAAAACTTGTTTAGCTTACTGGTTTTAAAATAAGTTTGATTCAATCATACATATGATAGCCATACTGAGTTCATATTTGCGACGAAGGTATTCATTTGCTGAAATATAGCCTCTGATACCACCGATTAATTTCATTTGTATTTCATTTGCCAGTACAATGCCGTTATATGAGGATAACATGCTGTGTTTGATTTTCTATTTAACATACTCCTAATTCAAGGGTAATTTCAAAATAGTAAATACAAAGATAAGCATTTCACAAGAATGCTGTAATTTACTGATATACTTTCATGATCAATAAGGTTCTTTAATAATGTTAAAATTTGAAATGAAATTAAATTGAAACACATTTGAAATTTGAATTAAAAAACGTTTAATAATGTTAAAATTTTGAAATTAATCTCTCATCCCAGAAATTGATAATATTGTTAATAATTTGGTGTTCTTTCTACATTAGATTCACAATGTTGCGTTGAATGTTTGTTATCTCGTAAATAATTGACAATTAAGATAATACTTATTTAAATCTACGTCTTCAAATAAAAATTAAATGATTGACAGCTATTGCATTAATACGGGGGTTTAATAATTTGGTATTTTAAATTTTGTTTCATTTTACATTTCAAAAATTGTATTTCTTACATTTTAATTTCAAATGTTCTAAATTTAGTATATTTTTAATTTTTTGCTTGCAGCCTCTATGTTTCGCAAATTGATCATTTCTCAATCAATAAAACGAAAATTACTTTTAAATTGTGATTGTGCATATAAATTAGTATATATGTATATATGATATTCTTCTATCCTTTCATTATAAGTTCTATTAAAGCGTCTAAATGAGTGGATGTTTTGATTTAAAATATGTTTTCAACGGGTGTTTAAAAATCAAATTCTAAAAGTTATTTTAACTGTTGATGAAATTATATACTTTCTATAACATAAAAGTTTCCTTCATCTTTAAACGTAAAAGCTTAAACATTTCGTAAATTAATTCACCATAGTGTCATATGGAATCACATGGGTAATATATCATTATAAACACTGCTGGCTAGCCAAATTGCTACACCAAGGAAGACAAGATATATCGAAACAAAATTTATTTTGTCCATAACGTGTTGACCAAGTATAAAATGATTAAATTTATAGACCTCTGTGAAGTGTAGTTCCTGCCAAAATCAGTAGCCAACGTTACCAGCATTGTTGGATATCATCGTTGCCACATGCATCGGCATTGATTCAAAGCGATTTTGTATGTGTTTCTTGGGTACAGTAGACAACACATCTTCCACATGTTGCCAAAGTTGATTTGATGTGGCAGGTAAGTATATTATCTGGGTCAATCATTGAGTAACCATGTACTACATGTTTTCTATCGGTGAAGTACCGATGAACGAGCCGTCCAGGTATGCAATTCAATCTAGCGATTGATGAAGAACCCTTGGAAAATGCGTGTTCCATGTGATTCCGCATTATCCTGTAAAAATACGGCTGTGTTCAACCAATGAAGGTAAAGAAGGACAACTAGCTCCAACATCTCGGAGATGTAGCGCAAGCTAGTACCGGTAATGCATACTAGAGGAATGCGAGAGAGATGTTCAATACCATACCATAATATCCTGTGCAGCAGCAGTGTGGCGGTGCATAATGCAGCTGTACAGCATCGTCTCACCACGGTGTCTTCAAACTCAGATGCGACCATCGTCGTGTTGCAGGTAGATACGTGACTCCTCAGTAAAGACAATTTCATTCTGCTTTCCACATCCTTATTTTCTCGCACCATTAACGGCGAAGATATCTGTGATTCGGCGTCATGGGTAGATGAAGTAATGGAAGTCTTGAGGATAGACAACTTTGCTGTAAACGGCGTCGCATGGTACGATATACTTTACGGCAGTAGATGATGCGTTATAGACTGAATGTGTGTTCGTGATATGGCTGAGTAATCTTTCACTACATGTGCACAATTTGCTGTGCATGTACACACTTGAAATTTGCACGTGAAGTAGTACACTGAGATCGATGCAATAAAACACGTCAACCCGCCGTACCCTCCTGCATCCAACGATCACATATCCGAATAATTGTTTATTGGTATCTTTTAACACCACCACTGATTTCCCTGAAAGTTTATCCATAATCTCGGTATGCTACTATCCTTCATTTGTTAAACTCGGATACTTTATCAAAAATTGTTTGCTGTTATCTTCGAGGCATAATTGATAATTTTTTTAGGGAGAAAAAAAAAAAAAAAAAAAAAAAAAAAAAAAAAAAAAAAAAAAAAAACACAATTGCTGAAATCTCTAATAGCAACAGTAGCGCTTTGAAATGGCGCATGATAATAATACTTTTAATCAAACGATTAAAATGATAATGCTTATACATGATGATAATACTTATTTGCAAAAGATTAGAATTTCAGAGCAGGTGTACATGATGTGCGCTTGCGAAGAAATTCTAATCACTGGCATATCTCACCTCCGCTATTGCATCTTGTTAATTTTAGGTTATTTGTATTGCTTCCTTCAATGTGTTGCATTTACTGTGGCAAGAAGTGTAATATCACATTGCATACAAATTTATATAAATTTCTTTAGAAATAAAAATATACTCTTAAAGAGTATAAATATTATTAAAAAGTTATTGACTGAACAGCAATATTAATATCTATATAGTGCTTGAGAACAACAGTAAGTGAAATTTAATTATCATTTTACAACATTATTCACATGTAACATCAATAATTTATTTTCATTCTGTAATTTCAGAACAGAAAGATTAACATTGTTGTATTTTAAGGATTTTTCACATTCAGATTTTAAATAGTGTCAACATTCTGTAGTATAATTTTTGGCCTTTTACCTTTATTTACTTTTACTGAAAATTGTGCAAGCTACATAGTTTTTTTAATCTTTTGCATATCTCTAAAATTATGTTTATGGAACTTAACATAAATTTATAATTAAAGTTTTAGATGCGAAGGTTCTTATAACTATCAACTGTCACTGCTATATTATTATTTTATAATTTAAGGAAACCATACAACTTGTTTCCAATTTATTTATTTTGTTTAAAAATATTGATATTATCAATATTCCTTTCTAGTAAATTTGTGATATGTGAATTGAAGATAATCACCTTGTGTATTATTCTACAAGTCTCTTAATTGAGTGGGTATAGTTATATATCTTCAAAGCGAATCACGTGGTATGTTAGTAAGAAAACGTGAAGTCTCTGACCGGTATAACAAAAAATAAGTGGAAGAAATCTCTAACTTCCTTCACAGTTTCCGTAGAACGCAAAATATTTCCTCACGCTTATAGTTCGTTTTTCCCTCTATATCATTCTCCATGATTCGCTTTGAAGCGTTAATATATTCATAAAAGAAAACATTTGCCGGTCACGTCTTTAAGTTGAAATTCACGGCATTTAATAGTAACATTTACGACAAAACTGTATGGCAGTTTTATGAGACCTGCTATTCTTAGCTTTGACTTATGACTTTATGCACATAGAAGAGAAGAAAAATTCCAGAATAACTTTTAATATTCAATTTTCTTTTCAGTCCTGTGTCGTGGGGTGATTTCACTTTTAAATAATTGTGCTTTGGAGGATATAGCTTTTGACACATTGTATTGTATTAGATTATAGACACTTATTATCAATAAACATAAATTGTTTCAGTTTCCACGTTGGAAATTCAACATCCATTTCATATGCGTTACATATTATTTTTACGATGTAGAGTTATAAGTATAAAATCTTTTTTTTTAATTTTTAAGATTATATTGTACAAGATAAAAGCTGTTTTATAAACAAAAAATCATAGAGCGGGTATAGCATCTTACTTTATTCCCGATATAAAACTTTTTCATAATTTTATATTAAAATACAAATTCACATGACATCTAATTTCAAAATTTAAATAACTATTTCAATAAAATGTTATATAATTAAGATTAAAATGATGAAAATGTGTGTGACTTTCATAACTTTTCAATATTTATGTCTACTAAAATAAATTACATTATTTCCATCAAAAAATAATATTATTTACTCTAATATGTAAAGTTAATTCTATAAAGTACTTTTAAAATCTCATTAATAAGTTCATATAAAAACTTATATAAATAACTTCCAAAATATTAGTTTGGGGAGAAAGAAATCCATTATTTTTATGTGAACTTTATGTAACTTCTTTTGGATTCACTTTGTAAAAACGTTTAAAACACCTTTCATGTAGATTTTTTAGGTCTTGCGCGTTACGACTGCTGACATGCGGTTAACTTCGATCATTTTTTTATATTTTATAGACATTTTCGACGATGCTGTATCCACATGCGAGGTGCATCTCTAACATCAAAAATACCCGAACGGAATCGACGAAACAAAAATTGTACGAAACTGGTTGTTACAGTCTTATATAGAACGATATACACCTTTCACAATTTTAGCCACCCGGCTATCTTTTTCGCCGTTACAAGAGAAAAAACGAAAATATATAGAATTTTCTGTTTGTTGTCTTCCATTTTTAAAACCATATACTCGTAACTGAATTAATCAAACAAAAAACTGCAAGAGGATATTTTAGTGTCAAATGACACCTTTCCAACGAGCATAAATTTGAAATTGTTTGATAGATACCTCATGAGATATCGATCACTATAGACGTCTACCGAAAAAATAATGGATTACTTTTTCCCCAAACTAATATTAATAATTCAAAAACCATATATAACGTATTATAGTGCTGCAGTAATTCAGATTTATTAGTAAAAAGACATCCTTCGTTAGAGAATGTTCCAAAATTTAATAACAATTAAATAAATTCCCTTGTGTAAATTCAAATATGATAACAGAAAAATATATTAGCAGAAGTTAATCATTTATCAACTTAAAAAATTAAAATTTCAAAATTCTGGCATTTTTATTGAAATTTCGTAATTTGAGAATTTTTAAATATTTTGAATATTTTTAAATGATTTAAGATATTTTCATATTTTTTAATACCAGTATTAGATTTCCGTGCTTCAATATAAATTTGCTTAAGTAATATAATTTACATATCTAAAATATTTTACTAAATTACTTTTTCTTAAATTGGAAAATTTTTTTATATAAATACGTGATGAATCTTAAAAGATTAGAGAAATTTTATTGAATGCACTTTAATAAAAAGTAAAATTTTACATTAAAATGGATTCAAAAATTTGATTTAAATTTATTTGACTAAGTTTTCTAAAAATGGAATAATTTTTGAAAATGGAAAAAGTTTTCAAACATTTGTGTCCCATTCTTTTAGACTCAATGATCCAGTACTTTCAACTCAAGACGGATTTCCAACGGTCTTAAATAATGGCAACTCATGCTTCTTAATAGCATTTACTCTGTATTTAATATTTTAAATAATTTTGCTTCCTGATCCTATACCTAGCCTTTATAAATAATTATATTTGTATTTGAAATTCGATGATCAATGCTTCATTCCCACTTTTTATGAGCTACAACGGACAAAGAGCTTCATCTATGCATTCATTTTAATAAATCATCATGAAAGCTATTTGTTCTGATTTTTTATCATTCTTATCTAATAAACAGTTCTTCATTGAAAAAAGTACATCATGATGCCCTATTGAATTGTTTATTACAATCATCTAATCTCTGGAGCCATTTTGAATGTGTTTATCGATAAAATTAATTATTGATGTTTATGATCTTTGAGATGCTTAGATGGTCACCATTTTACACATTAACAGCATTAATGAAGAAGTACAAAATGGCCTGTGAAACTAATGTGGTTAAATATAGATGGTTTACAGACTCATTTGTATCATTTGTGGGACGAGATTCCCTGAATTTCATTAAACAATATTGTCACCAATGCAGCACTTCTTTCACTTTGCTTCTGAAAAAATAACAGACTGTTTTAATATATAAGTATAGAATACTGCTAATTTAAAATTTTAGTATATGCTATAATTATACTATTGTATGCATATGTATGAAAGTATATTTTATTGTAATAATATTTTCATTAACATTGAATAACTATTCTGATATTTTAATTAATTTAACGACACATATGTTTACATAAAAATTAATTGTTAATTTTTTTATATTCCATAATAGATTTACTAATATATTAATTTTCTTCAATAACATTATTCTAACCAACCACATTAAAAGTAATATGAGTTTGAAATAACTAATGTATAAACACTTTGAATTTAAAAATTTGGAAAATAAATTTTCATTTAAAAGAAACAAAAAATTCTACTTTTCAATTAAATTAATAAATTGTAATATTTTAAAAAAGTTGTATTAAATAAATGGCAGAAATTAAGTTAATTCATGATTGTACATTTAATGTTTTTATATTTCGTAATTTGTATATTTCGTAATTTGAAAGACAGTGACTAACTAACTATAACGATGACGATGTTTCATATATGTATTAAAGTATAAGAAAAAAAAGCATAATTTTTATCTTATGTATATTAAAGACACAAAACTTAGCCATATTTTTTAAGGTTAGTATAAAATTTATTATTAATCTATTTTTATAAATAATTTATTAAATATCTCAGTAATTATGTTTAATACACTGCTAAATAATTTAAACTTATGTTGAAATTATTTATCAGAATTCTAAATGCATGTGTAAATGAAATAATTTCACTCTTTGGATAATTTATCACACATTATTCATTCGACTTACGTAATAAAAATTCCATTAATTACAGAAAACTGAATTATGTTTTAAATATATTGAAACAATATAATTATTTAAAATAGTTTAATAATATTTAGTAGCAAAATAAATAACGAAATGCACCTAATGTATTACATTCAATAATCATTTGAAACTTTACAAATGATTGAAAATATTTTTTTTCATATAAACTCAGCAATATTTGAATAATAGATAATTAACACTAAATGATTAACAAAGGGTAGTTTTCTATTCTAGATATTTTTCTATCAATAGAAGAGGACAAAGAAAAACGTTAATCGCATTAATGATTAAATGAAAACCTCTTAGACACCGCAGCCACCAAACAATACGTATGCCACTGGAAAAGGATTTAGGGATCAGGAGTTCCTTCCCACACATACATAAGGAAAAAGGAAATCTCCCATGTACAGTAATCACCCTGGATTTGATTTTTCATTCGTGATCTCTACAGTTAGGCCATTACTAGTTTTTTTCTTTGCTTTTGTCTCGAACGGTGGAAAGCTTTTACCACAATTAATGAGCGGATTCTGACCGCAGGGTAATTTGAAGGAACAATTTTCGCTGATTTCACTCGGAGACCGTTCGAGTCATTTCATCAATAAAATGGACCGTCTTTCATTTTTGAAAGGTTCCACGGACTAAATTTAGACCACCTTTTACCCTCTAGACCATGCTGATCATCTCCATCGTTATTTCAATAACCCAATTCACGTAAAGTGAGTTTTTCCGTACATGGTGTTTTACGTACAAGCTACATTTAGAAGGGATCCGATATATACTGATCTGCTCTATTTATTTTACAATCGAAATCAAATTCTATCTTAACTAGTTCTAATATCTCGAATGTGAAAGGTATATTTCTATATGCTTATAAATTTTCAAATAAGTGTTTACTTGAATGATCATATTTTAATTACAGCAATGCTAAGAAATAAGTATTTTCTGTAAATTAGTGTATTTACCTCTTTCACATATTTATTAGTATATTTATATCTATCCTAAGAAAAATACATTTATGTTCATAGCACCATGCACTTAAATTATTAACAATTTAGATAAATCAAATTAGAAATTGTACACAAATGTATTTTATAGTAATTCTAAAAATATTTTTAGTATGTACATCCATGCAATTTTTGTTAATTTTTTCCTATTGAATTTCCTACTATGAAAATATATTAAAAATTTATTAGATCAAATTCTTATAATATTTAGATATGTAAACATATTAAACAGCAAGAGTTAAAAAGAATAATTTATGCTATCAATCAATAAATGCAAGTGTTTGTTTTTTTCTCTTACATGTGGTTGGAATAATTTGAAACATGATTAATAACTAAATTAAAGTAAGACTGTTTTCTATCATTAAAAAATAGTATGCTGTAAGAAATTGTATCTAAAAAATAAGTCATTATTGTATTTTAAAATCTTAAAAATCTCTTACTTTTAATAAAAATATTACTGTCAATTTCAAAAACACTCCCAATTTTGATGAATACAATTAAGGTAGTAATGTTGTACATGAAAAAGAGAGATAATTTGATTTTAACTTATTCATATAGCAAGAAAAGTATATTAGAATCATGGGTTTCATGGAATATTTTGAGAAGGAATTGCATCAGAAGTATAAAGAGTGCTTGAAAATACTCGTTGAAAAAAGAAAAACATATTTAAAATAGTTATCATTATAATTCAACTAGAAAATAATAAATCAATTTTCTGTGTTTAACAGTTCTAACCTAATTATTAATTTTCGAAATGTTTCTGTCATTTAAATTAAATTTTAAGCAAAAGAAGAATTTTTGAAGTAAAGTGTATGTTTTAATTATTTGCTAAATCATAAGAAAATCAAATAACAAATGAGTATTGCCAAAAATTCTAATTGTTGATTATTTGTAGTATGAAGATCTTCATATTTCTGAAGAAAATTGCAGTCAAGAACTTTCAAAATTTTCAAAACAAAATTGTCGTAAATAAAAATATATTAAAATTTAATTACTGCATATTGAATAATTTAATAATTTTTTTAAGTGCTTTACTGGAGTTTATTAAATATCTTTTGAAGATACAATATACACAAACGCATAAATTAAAATTTATTACAAATTTCATATTACCTGTTAGATAATTATAAAGCAATACCTCAGATTTTATAACAAACTGTTATTATTCAGTATATTAAAAAGGTGAAATGTTAATTTTTGAACAAGATTGATAAGATAGGATATACTACTAATAAAATGTAGGATTTTTGCAAAAAAAATAATGTTACTAAATAGTGAATGATGAATTCCTATTGATATTTATTACGAAATAAATAGTGGTTATTTGACTTAAATACCAGCCAAAGTTATTTTTACATCATTGAAATTTATACTTGAAAATTTATTTTTTTTTATAAATATATTACAAATGTTTAATGATTATGGTATTTTTATTATATACTTACCATAAATAATGAGTCCTTAAGCATCTGCACTTGACACTTGAAGTATTTTATATGCAGCAAAATTTTGTGCATTATGAGAGAGCACCGCAAATAGAATAAAAGATTGAAGAGACAAAGCATAAATAAGACGAAATAACCATTAAAAAGGTAATAAAAATGACCTTGATTTTATAATTGACTGAAAAAAATGAGCTGTTTCGGATATTCTATACATCTTTTACAATAGAATCTCTCCTTTGGATAGAGAAAGAGAGTTAGGTGTAAATGAGTGTTTCAAGCGTTAGCTATTATCTGGTATCTAGAAATATCTTCAAAGTTCTTATTATCTCGATTTTCTCTTTCGTACATGTAATACATCCTGGTTCCAAGTTGGCGTGACATAAATACTTTCCAAGTTTCCCCTCTACGCGGGGATCTCACAAAAATAATTTCCAACACTGTCCAGTACTACATTAGGAGATTTTATGACACGCTCACGAAAGAAAAGAATAATCTCGCCGTGTGGTTTACTTTCACCAACGATCCAAGAAAAAAAAAATTTCCATTCTTACATTTTCTTAGTAATTTTCCCCCATTGCGAGGTAAAGGAAATGATGGCAAAAGTTAAGAAACAAAAATTATCCTGAAACCCTTTTTTTCCCCTTTGATTTATTTTTATTTATATGTATATTTTTTGCCCTACCTCAGTGTTCAGATAATGAGCGAATTTCCTCCTCACATCTTTATGCATTGTTAAGATTTGTTTTTGTTACTGAGATAATTATTAATTGAGAATAGTTTTCATGCGAAATATACACATATGCACTCAAGTGAATTAAAAATAAAAATGAATGTTCTAAAATATTTTATAAATGAATAAATGAAATATGATATCGAAAAAGACTAAAACTGTAAAAGAATAAAGAAACAGAAAACAATGCTGCTTTTCATATTAAAAATTGTTTTCTCAATACCTTTATCTCAATTTAATTATTTACTACACAAAGAAAAGTAACAGTTCGCTTAAAAAAAATGTCTTATTGTTTAGGTGCATTATCTATATGCTGCAGATTTTCCATTTTCTTAAAAGTATTTTTGAAGATTATTTATTTTTCTATCGTCGTGTCTCACAATTATGGTTTTTATAATAATGAATAATTGCAAATAACTAGATTGTTCGAATTTTATATATCATATTTTAAAATATAAATCAGTATTTATGAATTAATATATCAAATGCCCTTTTATAATTTGATAAATTTGAAACTTTAAGACAATAATAAATATCATTTTTCGAGAGTAAATAATTATAGAAATATATCTAAAGCTTTAAATGACTTTTGATTTTAGTTTTTCTCCGTATCGTAATGAAAAGAAAATTTTAGGAATTGAAAGCATAAACATGTATTATTTTCTTCACCACTAATGAACGTACTTAAAATTATAAAATGCATTAAAATTTATTTTTAACTCTTAGTTCATATATTAGATTAATTTATTCAGGTAACCTAGCGACAGAATTTCATTTCAGGAATTGTTTTCTTCATTCATGAATATGTTAATAATTATGAATAATTATTAATAAATTGGCTTA
>JAPDSC010086274.1:89774-103420 GCA_026290005.1 Latrodectus geometricus | reverse complement strand
CAAATATCAAAATATCAGAGACTGGATGCAACCAGGTTTGTTTTCCTGATATTTTTTTTTTTTTTTTTTTTTTTTTTTACCAAATTTATCATTTTAAAGTCTATTACTTTTTAATTAGACATTATTTAATTAGTATTATAATTAATCTAGTACTTTATAATTATACTCTTTTAATTATACAATCCTAGTTTATATGATATTTAAATATAAAGCTATTAATTAAGTGATAAATTAATACAAAAATGTAATACTTGTACTGTATTTTCCTGTATATAATCCACGGATTATGTGTTAAAAAAGTTCCGAATTTCGTTGTGCGTATTATACTCCGCCACGGATAATCTGATAAAAAACCTTCTCCATCAGAAAAGCTTACAAGAAAGTTTTCAAAGAAATATTGTTTATATTTCATAAAATAAATAACAGGTGGTACCAAGTTACACCTGAGTTATTTAAACTATAATCGGCTTTGTTCAATTACGTACAAAAACAAATTCGGTTCCTCTTAAAGACATTACAGTTGTAAATTCGCTATTGCCATTGTGCAATTTGCCTTGACGTGAGCTGTTTTGTTTTTAAAATATTCAAATTCGTATATCTTCATATGGAAGCGAAAACTTTTAAATTACACAGCAGATTTTAAATTAAAAGCTATAGCGAAAGCAAATAAAAAATGGTGTCAAATGTGTTAATGTTAAGTGAAAAACAAAGCATGCGCGGTATAAAAGAAAAATTGTATATAATACGCAATTTGTAAATAATCCATTTCTTTTGTTTAAATAGTAACGAAGCAAATATATATTAATTTAAATATGTGTGTGTATAACATCGTTTTAAAAGATATTAGAAGCTAAACATCAATAAGTTTTATAAGAATCTTCTTGAAATTATCGCTCTTGATTAATCTCGTGCTTTCATTTCAAGTTTATCACACTTTGCAATGAAGTGGATCTAGATTGATATTTTTCATAATAAATACTTTTTTTCTATACAATTTATTAAATTTTTAATCCTACTGTGCATCTTTTTTATGTAACACCCACAGCAATACATGTTTTAGACTATTCAACGCAAAAAATTGCTGCGGATTATGCGATGCTTTTTTTTTTCCTTTCACTCAAAAAAACGGCCGTGCTGATAATACGCCTCTGCGGATTATATACAGGAAAATACGGTATTTACTTGACAAAGGAAAAGTGTTTCAGGCTTATAGTACAATTAAAAAATTTCCAAAAAAAAGACATTAAAGCTGGATGTATGCTAGTTTGATTAATAATAATTTTTTTCCCCATTTTAGTGGTTTAACTAATATCTTTAAAGAATATTTAATGATTCTACTATAGTACTTTAGTAAAAGCAATTTGACAAAAATGTCAAATTACTTGACAAACTCAGTGATTATATGTATTAAATATTAGTTAAATTTAAATGATTCTCTTTCATTTCTTTCTGGGAAGAAATATTGCCACTTCATATTTTGTTTCATTTCTGATAAAACCATAGAAAAGAGATTTTGTATTAATCTCTTAACTAAGCAGAAATACTTGTTATTATAATCTTGTTTTTGTGCTTGCTGAAAGCAATAAAATCATATAGATTTTTCTAAATTTTACTGATAATTATAAGCTATTCATAGACAAATTAATTTAGTTATCATTGTCTGGGTAACATGTATGTTAATTTATCTGTTTTAAAACAATTAAAGAACAGTTAAGCAAAATGTATCAATTTTAATTTATTTTGGTATTTGTTTCTAACACATTATTATTATAACACTGCATAAAGATATTATTTATTAATGGACTTATTCTTGACATTTAACAATAGTTCAAACTTTTTCTTGTGAAACTACTAATTCTTACTATCAGAAATACTTTTAGAAACTTAAAATGACAGTTCCCTTTCTCATGCAAAGAAATGTAATGAACTTTAGATTGTGAGAGGATTAATTATTAATATATTCTGAGAGTGTATTTTATTGAATTTTTTAAGGAATCAATGATAGCTGTTTTAGATAGATACCTTAAAGTTTAACTGAAATCTCATACAAAATGTGTATCTTAAAAAATAAGGCTAATAAGAAAAAAAATTGAAACAGCTTTCTTTTGAAAAAATTTAAAACAATCTGCTGACATATGTTGTAAACAATCAATGTGTCATTCAATTGCTTTTCTATACTGCAATAAAGAAAATAGTCATTGCCAATGTTGATAATTATATTAATATTATGATGATTAACAAATGATGTTATCTACTGCTGATGCAAAAATTGCCTTTGTAAATTATAATCTGAAAATTAATATTTGATGAAAAAAATTATTATTTGAATATAAATTTGATTATATTGCACTTTTTGGTTAATTAACATGATTTAATTTTATATGTCTTTATTTTATAAATAACAAATAAAATTCTGTTATTAATGAAATGAATTTTTAATTCTTAAAAATGATTTTTTCAACATTATTACTGTTAAGTTTGGGGTGCAAATGTAAGTATTAATTTTGTCCTATGGATTATTGTTCTGATATTTTTCGAAATTATTTTGTGCATTAAAGAAAAAACTTGTATTTAGCTCTGAATTGTTTTATGTTATTCATTGAATTTGAAATTACTGTATACATATAAAAAAAAAATTCCAATTTGGCTTACATTTATTTATTAATGAAATGAATTATTAATCCCATTTAACTAGTTTCCCATCAAGTTATTCTTGATACCCTAAGTCAATTGACTGAATTTTAAGCCAAACATTACAAGCGAATTGCAGTTTTAAAGTTTCACTTATTAAATTACTGTTATTTGTGATTTGATATTTAATATTAGTTAAATAATTGATTTTGTCTGATATTCCTTATCCAAACAGGGAATGTAATATTAAAAGAATTAAGGCATATTGAGTATTTTGAAAACTTTATGAACTTATAATATAAAGTTATTATGAACTTGATAATTATATTTAAAAAGTAATAATTTATGCATAAATATAAAGATTATATGTAAATCACAATTGGTTGATAGTTTGTTTCACTATTGATTTCCTATTTTTTTTCTTATACAGCTTGGCTGATATTTGTTCAAGCTGTAATGACAATATCAGTCATCTTTGCTTTGTTATCATTGTCATTTACAAGCCTTGTTCTTATGCGATTCTTCATGAAGTTTGAAGTATTTTTAATTGCTGCGGCATTTGTTTGTGAAACCATAATAGGTAAGCTCAAACTTAAAGTAAAATGTTTTTAATAAAAACAATTTTTTAGACAAATCTACTCATTTTTTGTTTTAAACAATTAATAAATTGTTTTAAAAAATTTATTTACATCTTATTTAAAAGTTCCTTAGATATTTGAAAGTTTTTAAACCAGCAGTAATTTTTGTTATAAAAAAAAAGAATATTGCAAATATTTGAAATTATTAATAACTTGTAAAAATACAATAAGAAACTAATTATTATTAGAGTTAATACAGTCAATTAAATATGTATTTTTCTTATTAAAGCACACATATTAGATTCTTCTATAGATATGTATTTTCTCTTTTTCCTTCAATTCAGATGTTATTTTCCTTTATTTACTATTAATGAAAAAAAAATTTTTATTGAGTTACTTTTTTGTGTATATTATTAAATTTGGACATAAAATATTTTTCTAAGTTTGGTACAAAACAACGGACTTGGTTATTAAATAATTTAAATAATTATTTGTTCATTTAAATCTCTTATAAATAAAAAAATTTAATTATGCAAAACTGTTGATAATTTTCAAAATAGAAATAGCAGTCCAAAATTTTTTAAATTATATTTTTATTGTTGAATTAATTTTAATACTTACAAATATCAGTGAAATTCAATTATAAATGAGATTTAATGCTAAAATCACACAAACAAAAAGCATTCATGTACTATATTAATCCTTGATAAATTAACTTTATTTTCTACTTGTTTGATAATAATTGAGTAAATGTTGCAATTTTAAAGTAACTGATTGATAAATTGCATGTTAATTAAATGTTTATGATACTTTAGTAACATTTATATTTTGATTGGAATGGCTAATCTGCAATTTTAAAAATTAGTTTAGAAAATAATTTTTTAAATTTAGTTCAAAAAATAGAATTATTTATTTTTATAGCTAACAAAAATTTAAATTATTTTAAGAAAGGATTTTATATATTTTAGATCTAAAAAAATGTACAATTGTGCATGGAAAACTGCTACTGTAAAATTCCTACTAAATTTTAAAAAATTTACATTTGTTATTCAATAAGCATTAATGTGCAATTATATTAATTTTAAATATTTTAATTGTAATTTTTCTTACAATACAATTGAAAAATGTTTTTAATAAAAATTCTTCGAGCAAAAAAGCTATAAACAGTTGAATTTTTTAATATATACTCTAATATAAATTTGAACTATTAAAACTGAAAATAAAATTTTTTGAAAAAAAGAAAAGAAAAAAAAATTGTTGATTGGAAATGTTAAATGCAATTTTAAATTCTCAATATCTACCCTTCAATAATCACTTCTCCAGTTTTCTTTTATATTTAATTAATATATCCATTAATGTCAATAAATTAGCAGATTCATTAATGTCAGAATTCTTGAATTATTTTACTAAATTAATAAACTGGTATTTTATATATACCAATTTATTAATTTAATAAAATAATTCAAGAAGTGAGTATGCATTTGTGAAATTGGAAAAAACAAAATGAAATTTTTGGTGGATTAATCCTTATTTGCTAAAATGAAGTATGTGTAGATCAGGCAATTGACTATTTTTATAATGCTCTGACAAACAATGATAGAATGTTACTTATTTTTGTATTATTGCTTGTAGTTAAATTTCCATTCTTTATATAATAATTTAACGCTAGCAATATTATTATGTTTTTTGCATGTAAAATTTAAGAGTTCTTTATATGAAAATATATTTATCTAAAAATATAATGGGTATAACATTGACAAAATCCTTATAACACACCATAAAATTTTCATTTCCTACAACTAACTAATAAAGATCCTGTATATATGTTATTAAGATTTCTCAATTAATTTATTCTCAACACTTTTAATCTGATGTAATATTTTTTTCTCCAATTTAGCTGTCATTATGTTTCTTGGAGTTAGTGTGTTTGGAGGAATGTGTTATGACAGATCTTGGCTTCAATACCCATCCTTCAATCATCTGTCATGGGCATACGGCCTTGCTGTGGTATCTATGTTTTTTCACATGTTCTCTGCTCTTTATCTTTATGCTGATACAAAAAGAGCTCAAGATTATAGACGCAGAGCAAACACTTTAGTGTATAACATGCAACCACGTTATTAGTGATTGCATATTATGCACTTAAATTACAAAACTGAAAATTTACAAATCTTGTCAAGTATCTTGAGTAATAATGCCAGCTTATACTGTATTTATTCATGAGCATTTATGGGAAGCTAGGTATAATGTTAATACTATTTGGCACTTTTCACTGTATAAAATGGGGAATTTTAAATGGTAATATTAAATCATTATTTCTATCTATTTAGAAATATAGATCTAATTAAGATTTTAGCTATTTACAATACTTTTTATACAATTATACTTCAAATTTAAAGTACTGTAATTTCCTGATCTAAATTAGAACTTGGTCTAAATTAGTCCAAGTCTGCCTTATTTTCATGTACATCTTCCTGTTGTACAATTTCATTATCTGGAGATATAATTTCAGCATTTTTGAATGCTTACATAATTGATGTTTTCACAATTTTTCTCTCTCTTTTTATATATAAAATCTACATCATTAGAAATGGTGCACTGTCAAAAATACAAAAGCATCATGATGTTTCTTCTGGAAATTACAGTAACATTTTAAGAATAAAAAAAGGTAATTTTTAAAGTAAATGATTACAAAACTGCATTTATTTTGTACATTCCATTGAAATATTTTTCATGTATAAAATTTTGGTTGGTTACCATTTGTTTTATTGTGTTGTATATTATTGTGTAGATTAATTCCCTTTGAAATTCATTCTCCATTTATCTAGATTATTCTATTATAGAATCATTTTGTGATCATTATTTTTATGTTCAATCTGTCATCAGTTTTTCTTTGATCTTGAGTAATTAATAAATTATATTTTATTATTTATCCGTCCAGATTATATACCAATGTTTATAAGGAAATTTCAATATAATGTAAAATTTTATGGTCTGATTTTTTTAAACAAAATTTATTATTTATGTTGATTGTATTACAATTTATCCGGTGTAAATGTTTTATAAATAAAAGTTTAATTATGGAAAACTTTTGTACTTACTTTAAGTTTAACAAAATATGACAAACTTTTTAAAATAAAAATTATAGTATATTCCTTTTTTGATTTTCAAATAATTTTAATACCAATAAAGTAATTATCTGTGCATATATTTGCAATATTAAAATTAGAATTTCTTAGTGAGAATTAAAATTGGAATTAGTTTTGAAAACATTCGCTAATTTATTTAATTAACAATATTTTTTAAATATTGCTGAAATATTTGTCCATGAGTAAACTCAAGTGTTATCTTCTGCAAGCCACATATTTTATATGGCAAAACTCATTCACTAAAAAAATTGTCCATGCTAGTAGTTTAGCATAAGGGTATGATTATTCTACAGTCATCCATTATACACAGCAATTTTTAAATAAAGCTAAGTTTAATTTTCACTGGTGAAAATGCTAAATAAATATGTTAAATAAGAAATCATTGCTTTTAAGATTTCTACTTCCAAATTTTATAAATTTTTGTCTTCAATTTAATCTTTGTTCATAAAGTTTTTTAAATATGCTATGTAATTATTTTAATTATATTTCTGTAAATTAATTCTATTGCTTGTTATTAAGTTGCTTTAATTTATATATTATGGAAAAAATTTCCGTAATGAGTTGTATGAAAGGTAAAGAGTTCTACTGTTAAAAAGAATTGCATTTCCTTCCACTTCCCTTTGCTTCTTTAAACCCACATCACCAATTAACTGTTTGAGTGCTGAAGAGACATATAAATATTTTAGAAGAGACATTATATTTGCTGAAGAGACATTTTCTTATATATAAACATAACATAACAAAGCGCGATAGCGCTTCGCCGCACTCAAACGAAGCTTAGATTTTATAGTGGCTTAGAATCCACTTTAAACTGAAGGTCCAGTCAAATTAGCTCTTGTGTTAAAAAATAACCGTTTAGCCACAATCCAAACTCAATACAGTCAGTAGCGAAATTATTCATCTGACTTAATTCTAAAGTCGATATTGGGTCATTTAAGAGTTTGCTATTGATTTAGAAATCCACAAATTAAAAATTATTTACCTTCCACAGCTTTTGAAAAGTTCTCAATTCAATAGAAACAATGTAATTGCAAATTTGAAGGATGATGACAAAGGCATATTAATTGAGGATGATAATCATCCTGAACAAAACAATTGCTATAAATAATTAGTTTTATTACATATTGTAAGTTTTCCAGTTAGCCCAGTGGATGTTATCGATTTCAATCAAATGTTTGTATTATAATTATATTTTAAGTAATCACACTAGGGTAGATCATAGGTGCTGATTTCAAGTTTTCAGAATTTCAATTGAAATATGAGTGTAGAAAACTTAAAAATTCATATCTGTATATTGAAATATTCTTTTTAAATTAATTTTATTTTTAAGATTTTTAAAGATGGATGGGGAAGTGGCACCCTATGATGAAATTGGAAAATAGTTCTAACAATTTTATATGAACAAACTTAACCTTAATTTTATAACAATACATAAATGCATCATTTATTAATATTTTAAAAGCATTAGTATCATTATACATAGCATAAAAATGTTACTTTTTACATATTATAATCAATATTTTGCATGGAGTATATCTAAATTTATTACCTAAAATAACATATAGACCACATTTATTTTTTAACGAAACATGCCACATAAATTCAATATATTTGTCATATTAAAATCAAAAAGTTTTTTTTTTTTTCATTAAAAACTTTAGTTAAGAAAATTGAATGCATTAAAATATTTCCAATTAAATTTTTATGTTTATTTTTAATGCGAAAATTTATATCTTCAAGCTATCATGGAAATATTTAATAAAGTTTTCTTGATGCTTAAATGTAATTATAAAAATAATTATTCTTTGTATTCATTAAATGTGTGACAAATTTTTTAACTTATAAGCAAGCTTTTGACCAAATTGTTTTAGAAATTACACATTCTAAGATAGAAAATATTCTCTGAAAATTCTTTTTAACATTCCATGTGTGAAATTTAAAAATACTGATCAGCCATATATATATTATTATGAAATAGTCAAAATGTATTTATTTATGTCAAAAAGTTAAATTGTTTTTTATTAATTTTGTTAATATTTTTTTTCTTATTAATCATAACTTATATAATCTACTGAAATTTGCAGTGCAGTTTGTGTTGGTATCTATTTAATTAGCATATCTTTAACAATGGGATTCAGCATATTCTTGCCAACAATTTTTCAGTTATATATTTTATTCATAAATCAGTTTAACATTGTAATTTCTCCTGTCTCTAACTGAATTATTCTAATCTTGACTAATCTTATAGGAACTTAATCTAGATATTTCAACTATAAAATACATTTCTATTTCAAATACAAGCAAAAACTGAATTAGCATATATATTAATATAATGTTAATATTTTTAAATATGATCTATTTTTCAGCAAACACATAAATCCTTCTTTAATATTCATCAATACAAATATAAATACATGCTTTTTGATAATATCTGTTGGAAAGTTTACTAACAATCTTAAATAATTTTGCAATTCAATTTCATGCATTCCATAAAATCTTTGAAATGTAATAAAATTTTAAGGATAATTAAATTTGTTTTAAAAAAAAATAAAAAAGCATGCAGAAACATTTTGTTAACATAGAAACTGAGTAAATAATAAATAAAATTATCATTTCTTAAAATAAGAAATTTTAGTTTAAATGTATTCCTTATACAAACATTTTCTCTAATTTGAGAAACATTTTTCCAATATATATTTAAGAATAATGTTAGGAGAATTATAGGTGGTTTGTAAGTTACCAACACATTGGTATAATACATACATATAACGAATAATCTAGTAAATTTTTACTTGTGAAATAAATCTACAAGTAAACATAAAAAAATAAGAATTTATATTACACAATACAATATGATACAAGATATACATGGATTTTTTTAATGAATAATCAACAAGATAAATGTTTACGTAATATTTCCCATTTCTTCCTGTAATGAATTTACTAATTCTTCAACACAAGGGACTTTGCTCTTCATTTCTTTAATGAATTTATGATCTGAAATGAAAAAATTTTAATGAACTATTCTGTATAAATATGAGTATATAAAAAGCATTTAAGCTTTTTTCATTTTTATTTACAATTTAAAAAGTAAATTTTAACAAAAACCTTAAATTTTTCATTTTTGTACTTTAACTTCTTTTAAATTAAAAATAAAACAGTATTTTAATAAATTAAATAAGAATGTAATGTTTTGAATTAGCTCTGATGTTTGACATGAATATATTTATTTCATTGCACTCTTAATCATATTATACACTTTAAAATATAAAAAACATTAACCCCTGGATTATCCATTGATATTTTTGTAATTAAATTAATGTGAAAGCTTTAAGTAGTACAATTAATAATTTTTCTGGTGCTTCTTATATTTGTCTGAATTATCCCACTTTATGAATCTTTAAATAGCAACAATGAGGTTTATAATATGCCTATCATGGAACTCATCTGAAAATAGGGTGTATAGTAAAATGAATGCAATTACTAAAATGTCCACCTCAACTTTTCAGTAAATTTCCTTACTGAAAACATTTAATCAATCAGGATATAAAATTTTGGGGAGTAGTAGGTTTCTTTGTCAAAGTTAATGGATGAATAACTTTTCTTCACTCAAATTTGTCAGATAATTTTTTGTCTTTCTTCAGTTACAGTGGTTATTTAATAATGTCCACAAGTCAAAATGACTTAGATCTTGTTTTTCTACAATATCATTCCAAGGATGCTTTGACAAGAGTATTAGGCCTATAAAGTCAATTGCATAAGGTGAGATTCAAAGATATGGTCATTCTACCAAAAGTATCGTATGATATGTTCACTTGAAACTATTGAATATGCCCAAATGCATGCAAAGTTGGAAGTTAGATTAAGAAAAAAAATTCCACGTGGATTGCTTAAAAAATTTAGAATGAATTATTAAGCCTCTATTAATAGCTGAAAGTAAGCATGAATTACTCTAGAATTTATTAAAAATATTTACATTTCAATTTTAGAAACAAAACTATTTTTTACTCATTACACTGATTAATTAATTAATACTTAATGTTGCAGTTAGTTGTCAACAGATTTACAGTTTCCCCATAATAACATCAATTCCATTCTTCTACTATAAAATAAAAAATAATTAAAGAATTGCAAGCGAAAGAATTAAGATTATCATGTGTCTCTGGGACCAGCTACTAATTTGTAAAATCATGAGTGTTCATAAAAACGAGCATCTACTACATTGCATTAAAAATTTTAAAAATATATACTTTTAAATTTTACATTGTGCATTATATTTTTTGTTTACGTAATAGCATACATACCAGCTTCAAAAAATGATAGAATTGCTACTTTAAGGGCTATCAGCAAGCTATCACAAACATCTAATTGAGACATTCGAGGATTGAAATACATCCATTTCCAACTACTACTTCTTGAGTTCCATAACTTTTGTATAGCTTTTAATTCTTTCTTACTACCCCTATAATATAAATAATTGCTTTTAATGTGAAAGCAGTTAAAATTTCCTAATTAATGTAATTAAGAAATCGACCATTATAAATAAATATAAGCACATCTTAGTATTAAATATAGATTATCTATTATACACAAGCATATCTTGATGTTAATAAAATTCTACAAATAACACATTACTAATAAATAAAAACAATTAAATATATAACTGACAAACAAACCAAAATTTTATAAATAAAGCAGTAATGTCACTCAAAACTAATTTCAGTTTCAAAAATTATTGCACTTTCTAAAAAAAGTTTCTTTAATTATCCAAATAAAGAATTATAGAACATAAATATTGGAAATGAATTTCAAAAAAAATTTAAGCTGAAATGACGATTACTTAAAATTGCATTAATATTTAGTCAAAAAAATTATTTAAATACCAAATATAGCCATTATTTTTGCATGTATACTTACTAAAATAGTTTGAAGCCAAAAATATTTAAGATAAAATGATTTATTTCATTAAAATATTTAATATCACAATTTTCAACACAATAAGTATATAAAATATTTTAAAAAAAGTATTTTAATTTTTTTGGAAGATAACATTTATTTCAAATTACTTAGTATCTTTTTTATTATTTATAACTATAGGAATTTCATGACACTCAAAAATCACTATGAAAAACAATAGAAAATATCAAACATTTTAAATGTTTATAACATGAAACAAACAATATTTACTTGATACAAGACTACTATGATATTAGCATAGCGATAATTTTTAAGACCATTATGATTAATTTATAAATATCTTTGGACATTTCATATTTCCATTTTCTCAAAAATTCACTGATTTTTTTTTTTTTTTTTTTTTTTTTTTTTTTTCAAAATTTGTGGAAACTGAATCAAAACATTTATGCAAAAGAAGACTCATGAATAAAATATCTAATTTCAAAGTTTAAAATTTTATGCTATTTTGTAATCTTTTCTATCTTATTTTTACCTAATTTTAAAAAGCAATATAAGTAACAATTCAATTCTACTTTATATACATAAACAACAAATACATACTTAACAGAAACTTGAGATAGATATTGCAATAGAAGTTTCCAAGCCATTACATTTTTACCATTTGAAGGATAATCAAGGAACATAAAAATATACTTTAAACATTTTTTAAGTTCTTGACCTAAAATATAAAATTTATTTCATAATTAATACACTATGTCTCATCATTTTATATCAATTATTATAGGACAAATATAAACTGAATTAATTTATATTTTTCTAAAAGGTGATTATTAAAACAAGGATTAGATTACTTTTACAACACATGATAAAGTGTGTTCATCTAAAAGAATAAGTTATTTGCAATTTCTGGAAGAAATGACATATAATGTAAATATGGCATTAATAAAATATCAAAGTTAAAAAAAATTCAGATTGCACAAAACTCTACATTAAAATAAATTAGGAGAGATAGTGTCATGAAAAAGTCATAAAAATTTAAACTATTAATGTATGGCATTATATCAAAAAAATGCATAAAATGAAAATATAACTCAAGAAATAAATTATTTTGAAATATATTTACTTATCTTTACTCAGTTAATGAATGTACTTATCTTTAACAGGTAATGAAACAATATTGTTATCATGTTATAAAGAATATTGCCATAAAATATTGAATTGAATGAAAATTAAAATTCTTCACTTTTACTTTTTTTTAAATAGTTACTACAAAATGTGCATCTTATGAAACTTATAAAATCTTACTTTTCACTATTTGAACTAAAAAGTTTTAGAAAATAATTAAAATATATAAGAGTGCATTATTGCACTCTTATATAATGGCATAAACATTTACATTTCTTGTATGTACATTATCCTTATCTAGATACTACACCAAGAAAATGTGCTTTTAAAATTCTAAAAACTTATTTTCAGAAGCTAAGAAGCATAGTATTTATTTCCATGAACTTCCTATCTACTTTGCAAAAAACAAAAAATATATGCATATGTGTGTGTGTATATATTTATATTAAGGACATGTAGACAAGGCATCAGGAGAAATGACTGATACATTGCTAATTGTACTTTTAAATTCACCCAGTGCCTGAATTAAGGCATGCTCATTTTTTACTAAATTAAAAAAAAAAAAAAAAAAAAAAAAAAAAAAACTCAGATCTCATTTTATAATTTTAAGTGGAAATATTGACCAAGAATAAAAATTTAATTATTAAAACTTTTCTGAATAAAATATTCATGTTTATTGGTATGTCAAGGTTGATTAACTAGAAGTGTGTGTGTGTAAAAAATATCACATCACTAGGAAAAGATTTCTAGAATATCCTACAAAATTAACCTAGATATACAATAAAATTTTCAACTATTTTTCCTGCATGATTTGTTGTAACTGTAATTTTTTTTTAACTTTATTTATGATGTTTAGTAATTAATAACATTCAATGAAAATATTAATCAAGTGTTTTAAAATAAGAATATGAAAAAAATATTGATATACCTTGTTTGTTCCAAATTTCTAACAACCATAAAACTCTAGGATCAGAAGGACACTTATCAGCAAGAATCTGTACAAAAACAAATAAATAAACATGAACATTTGTTTATATTTTTTAATTAATTACTAAAAAAAATATTTTGTTTCATTGGTACCAAAATTCATGATAAATACATAAATGAGCAACTTTCATAAACTTCTAAAAAAAAATTTTTTTTTTCAGAATAGTCAATTAAAATTTAATATATTCATTTCATTTAAAGATATAATGAATGAAAATTAACGAGTAAATAAACATGAACATAAAATGTTTATTTACTC
>JAPDSC010086274.1:52310-79774 GCA_026290005.1 Latrodectus geometricus | reverse complement strand
AAGAGAGCTAATCTTATAAAAAAATCTAAAATTTTTAAGAGTTATAAATATAAAATCTTACCGCATGAAATTAATCATAGTATCATCATTGATGCCACCTTCTAAATTGTTGAAAATAATCATTGCAGCCTGTAATATTATTAATCATAATTTATATAATTGAACTTTCAAATTCGCTTAAAATATAATAATTGTATTCCCTTAAACTAATAAAATTAATATTATATACATTTTTGTACCTTTTTTATTTTTCAAAGGGAAACAGTGAAATTTTATGAGCCTTACTCTCTAAAATTTTAGAAACATTAAAAAGGAATATACTTAGTTCAATTAATCACACAAGTTTTCCCGCCTGAGGAAACCATAAATAATTCTTTAATTTCTTTATAATTATCTAGACAAAACTTTAAAAATTATTAAATGCCAAACAATTAAATTATCAAAACATATTAGCAATTTATCATGATTCTAATATCTTAATTCGCCTCACTAATATAATAATTCTACTAAACTATCACATCATGTTTTATTCCTATTTCTTTACTAAATTTTAGAAATATATTTTTCTTCAATTAAACTTACAAAATAATCACTTAAGATTTAAAAATGTATTCTAAATCCAAAGTGATTTATTCACAAAAGGACTTAGTTAAAAGTTCAAATTAATATTAAAAAAAAATAGTTTCAAAAATAGAAAATAAAAATATTACATACAATTGATAAAATTTGATAGAGAGTATTTTGTTATTTCAAACACAAATCTGGAAAAAAATGTGAAGTACTCTAGCTCAAAATAATAAAATGAAAAATAGATTTATAATTATTTAGCAACAATTAGAGGGTGTAAAAACCTTACATGCTTTTGTATAATCAGTCTATTTTCATTCAAACAATTTTGAAACTATATTAATTTTTAGAACAAAAATCAAATTAATTGTCAAATTCCAATACTTTAAAATGCTCTTAAATCTTTAATATTAAAAAAATAGTGACCATAGAATATATTTTATAGCAAGATATGGTTAATGATAAGTTGATGACCTAAATAAATTTATTTGAAATAGACAGTAATAAATATATTAGTTGGTAAAATTCAGAAATCGTGTTATGAGATAATATTCATATTACATTTACCTGCAGTATATGACATAAATAAAAATAAATATCACAATTTCAAACATCATAAAACATGTTTAAGTCAATTACCCATTCTGTTATATAATTTAGAAACTGTATCTTATGAAAGTAAGAGCAAATGATCATGAATACTTACTAATTATATAAATATAATTTTGAATTAGTGTTAAATGAAATTGGAAAAATTAGTCATATTAAGTTTATTTTTAAAAATATGAATCAGTTATATGAATATTTACCTAGATTTAAGCTCAAGCCTTTCAACTAATAGAAAATATTAAATTTTTTAATCAGAAGAAATTAGGATACTTGAATAAAAAATATGCTCTGTTGTAATGTAATTGCCAATTGAAGTTTTAAATTACAATTCTTAATATTTCAATGTAAAGAACAAAGGAACTCCAGCTCTTAGTATTTTTCAAGTTATATAAAATATTCAATAATTTCGATAAAATATTAAATCAACAAATAATGCTCATTCTATAAGGATCCAAAAATAAATTTAAATTACGGCTAGTCATTGTCAGATATTAAAAGTTGTATAAAATCTTTCTAGCTTAATTTTAAATATACCATTTTGTCCTATGAAACAATTTTAAGAAATTTACATTTTCTGATCTTATAATATACAAAATGAAAAACAAATTTCAAATTCTAATAGATTAGCTGAGAATTAACATAAAGATGTCAGAATCCACAGACACTTGGTTTTGTTTGTTTAAAGATTAACAATCATTTTTTGCACATGAGGGCTAATAAAAGTAATTATAATTTCAGTAGAGGTATGTTGACATCAGTTGTAATATTTTCACTAAATGCAGTTCTCAAAATTTCAAATAATAATTAGGTAAATTTATTCAGTATAAGCAGCTCTAAAGCCTTCTTTGCTTATTGATGTATTATTTGATTTCTTTATTAATATTTTCATAATTTTATGATGTAAATAATATTTAGCTTAAAATCCTGTGATTATTCCCAAATTAAAAATTAGAATTTTAAAGATAATTAAATAAGATTAATTCATTTTTATAAATCGAAAAATTTCTATCCCTGTTCCTTCACTATTTGTCTCACAAAAAATAATAGACATATTCAAAAATATAATTTACCTTGAATATAAATGTATGAGAAATACTCTTGTCAAGACAAATCATCCAAAGAAGTTTAATAGCTTCTTTATACCGATAATTAGCAATACATCTAGTAATCAATTCTTCATATTCTCTTCCAAGTTTTTTACCTACATTTATTGAATATAATTAGGAAAATAAACATAGAAGTACAAATACAAATATATATATGTTTTATACTCTAAAACATTAATTCATTTCAATGGGTAAAAAACCACACATTCCTTTATTAGAAGATACAAGTGATACTTATGTTATGGTTATTATAAATATTAATGTGTGTGTTGTGGTTATATAACAATATGGTTAAAGATTAGTGAATTGTTAAAAATAATTAATTATTTATTTCCTACAATAAAGATGCTTTGTTAATTCTAGATTTATGCTTTGATTATTCATCCATATAATTTTACTTATATGTATATATAATCCATATATGTCTTTTGCATCTATGTAAATGACAAAAGATTTAAAAAAAGACGTTTTTTATCCAATTTCATGCATTAAACAAATATTATTTGTTTAATGCATGAAAGTTCTTATGAAACTTACTTCGAATTTTTTCACATTTTTCAAATGTTATGGTATAAATATCTTTTACAGCTTTTTTTTTCTCAGACTTCAAAATTAATTCAAGAATTTGAAGCTGTGAATATAAAATTATTTAAATTAAAATGTATAAAAATCAAAAATCATTTATATTAAGATATTGTATTAAAGTGAAAAATATATAAAATTATGAAAAACAAATTATTAATAGAATACAAATTTTGATTGATTTTAATGAAAACTATGTAAAGAAAAATAAATGTATAAAAAAGGTATGATATTTGTATGATTTTTTATATTTTCATATATCAAAAACCCTAAATATTAAACAAAATTTCACAATACATTGCATTAAAAATCAGATCTCTACAATATTAGATTAACAATGTTTTAAGCTTAAGGAGGAATTATACAATATATTAACACATCTGATGAAATATAAACTTCACAATTATTAATAAAAATTACTCTTATAATTGTAAATAAAATGTAGTATACGAAAAATTATTTAAAAACACTAAAATTTTTAATAAGAGTCTGTAAGTGTATGTTAATATTTTTATTTAGAAATAAATTGCATGGAAACTTTAAATTAAAATTTCCTTCACATTTTGAAAAATAATCTAGTTTAATGCTTATCAGTTCAAATTCTATGCATTTTAAGCCATTTGTACAAAGCACCTAGTAAAATTATATAAAGAAAATTCAAATTACTTTAACAATGTTAGCAATATTTTACTTTAAAATATTGACCAAGTGCATTCTTTTTGATTATCAACATCATTTCCGAAATTTTACAAATAAAAAACATTCTTCAATCTAAAATAGACCAAATTTCTTTAAATTTTAATGAGGTCAAAGCAATTTTTAGATATTAAATTCCCTTAATTTTCTAAAGCATTAAATTACTTTTTGAAAAAATCTCCCAAGTCAGTTTACTAATCATATCCATCTTCTTCTAAAAACATTAAATAATCAATAAATTTAAAATATATTTAATTTTAAGTAAATAATCTTTCTTGCTTTTCTCAACAATTTGTAAATGTAAAATATAAAATAAAATATATTTTAAATGGTTAAAACTACATGAATAATAAATAAAGTTCAACAAATAAAATTAAACAAAATATCTTAAAAATAAAGTGATTACTCTTACAATCAAACTCAAGAATTAAAATATGATTATTAAGTGCCCACAATATGTATATTTTAAATATTGAAATTATGTACAATTTAGATTTGCTTGACACTGCGTCACAGATATCTTAACAGATAAAAAGTATTCTTGTATCCACTGAAAATACTTTTTTGGGAAAGCTTTTAAATAATAGTATACCATACTTAGTGATATAAAGAAATAAATATTGAAAATACCAATTCTGAATACGTTGAAAATAGAAATCCAACATCCATTTCTTTATTATCAAATGTGGTTAGTTTAAATTAGGGTAGCAATAGTGAATTTTTCTGAAAACAGGTAAATTTTGTTACCCCTTTTTAAATAAAGACCTGTTGGTCACTAAGTCAGTTATACCATTTGGAAGGGATGGAGAGGAAATGAATATTAATAGACTGCTGTCCTTAAAAATCGCATCATCAAAAAGAAAGAAATTTATGTCAAAATC
Source organism: Latrodectus geometricus (assembly GCA_026290005.1). Taxonomy (NCBI): domain Eukaryota; kingdom Metazoa; phylum Arthropoda; class Arachnida; order Araneae; family Theridiidae; genus Latrodectus; species Latrodectus geometricus. The sequence continues at coordinate 75,333 of JAPDSC010086274.1, read as the reverse complement.
ACATGAAATGAAGAATAGGTTAAAATACACAAATAATTAATATTTTAACAGCATCCAGTGCATTTATATAATGCAAGATTGACAAATACTTCTGAAACATTGAATAAAAGAATAATTGTACAAAAGATTTTTCATTCAGATATCTTGTTGTAAAGTCAGCTTTCTTGTAATATTATTTTATATTTCAAATAACAAATGCTCACAAGTAAGAACGAATTTGATTAACAATAGGATTGTAGTTAATTCTATTGGTTCTTGCATACATTGAAATCCAATCAATAAATTGCTGAGGATCATTCCAAATAACATGTAAGTCTTAATGTCCTTTCATGGTTAACTCCTGATAACAGATATATTGGAAGTCAGCCTTGTAAAATCGTACCGCATCATAGATTATTGGTCAAGAAATAAATATTTTTCAGTATGTCTAGTATCTTATCATACAGAGCGATAATAATTGCAGCAGTATTCACAGCTTCAGTACACTTACCCATAACTTGGCTTCCTTTGGGAATGCAGCACAGAAACAGATAGAGCACTGGTGCAACCAACAATAAAGCTCAAGTAAGTAACTTGCGAAAGTAAATAAGTAGTAAAATAATATCTTTTCAGATGATTCTGGATTCTACATGCATTCTGAAGACATAAACGTGTCAGAAAATTCTGAAAAAATGCTTGATAAATGATTGCATTTGATATTCACATAGTAATTGGACCTGCATATAGTCAATGATTATATAGGTAGCTATTTTGAACAAGATATACCCATCTCTAGTTCAGTATTTAGCCAGTTTTAATGGCATTTTGAATAGTGATTTATAACATCTTAAAGCCAGTGGTAGAGATCTAACTTTAAGGGCTTGTGAAATGCCATCTTCCTAAGAGATCATGTAAGGACATAAAAAGCATGTTTTATTTTAATCTTCCTTTATACAGAGAATATTTTATTTATATCCTGATCTGCATGGTTTCCAGACCTCTCACAGAATGATCATGGGTTGCTGAGAGACTGGCTTGCCACCCCACAGCATTTACAACAGTTGATGAAGTGTGATCTGGACTTAAAAGAAGCATGAAATGTGTTTCAGACCTAATAAGACACCATGCTTAACAAGGTAAAAGTTGATGTCAAAAATGAAATCATTGGATTTATAAGTAGAACTATCACACCACTGGACACTCTTCACAATGTAACCTTTGTACTGATTGCTTTATAATTGTTTAGTATCTTCAAATTAATTACTTAAATCAAATTATTATTTTAGAAATTATATTTCAATAATTAGAAATAGTATAAAATTTTATGTAGACTTAGAATTTTGTTCTATAAAATACACTTATGCAAGACATTTATGAACAATTGTAAACTAATAATCAATAAACCACAATTTTGCAAATAACATGAAATTTCTGATTTTACAACATTAATTTTAAGAATAAAACAATAATTAGATACATAATAATTTATTGTAAATTATAGCAAAATGTAATTTTTAAAAAAAAAATATGTTGGAAACATATTTTTGAAACACAAATTACATTTTGAAATTATGAGTTTATATTCATATTGATAAATTTAAAGCAAATCCATTTAAGTGCTCCAAATATTGTGTTTAAATTTTAATGCTTTTCACAGAGATAACAAGATATCGCCAAAATGTAAGTAGTGTTTTCAAAAAATATATATAAGTTTAAGAATTTTTATTCAGTAATCAATAATAACAGCAATTTAAAAAAATAATCATCATGAATTAAAAGCAATAAGAACTTAATCATATTCACCACTTTAGGAAGAATTTCAGGATTTGCTTGGATTTGTTTTCGTTTGTCAAAATTATGAACTGTTTTCGGCATTTTTATGACTTTCAAGCAATCAGATATTTTTAATTTTAAAAAGAATGCAAACTGTTTAATATATTTCTAAACAGTTTATTAAAAATTAATTTCAATTATAATAAACACTAGATTGATAAAATTATGTTACGGCCGGCTGCTTTAATTTATTTTATATTATGTTCACAGCTCACATCGAAGTACATCATTGATAATACACGTGCTATTTGTTTGTTTTGTATGTTTGCAATATACGGATAGAAAGAAACACCGTTTGTAACCAGTATTGTGTAGTCGGTATTTAAATATAACAACTTGTAATCAGTACTTTTATTCAAAATACTCGTTACTATATAGAAATATATACATATATATTTATAATTTTAAATAATCCATATTTTTTTTTAAAAAATATGGATTATTTAAAATTTATTATACTTAAACTTATATTGATATATTAAAAATTCCTCCTCATCGAAGGAAAATTTAATCAAGACATTATTATTACCACGAGGTGTATATATAAATAAAATATGCAAGAACAAAAGGTAGTAAGATTAAACATGTAAATGAAATTCGCGTTGTCGCCGGTGCCCTGCCAAATATATCTAACAGTGGAATGAAGAAGCTATCAGCCAATATCTTCTGCTACTTTACAATGAATCTTCCGGAACTTATAATGTACATTGGTTCTTTGGCTGGATTAGGTATAAAACACGTTAAAATCCAGTAATGAGAATGATTAATTTTTTCACAAGGTTATTGCACCCTCTATTAATTGATTGTCGAATCAGGTGCCTATTTCTACCAATTGAAAATAGAAGCAAACATACTAGACAGAAGAAAAATAACATAAAAATTCCCCAAAAAATAAAAAAAAGGAAAGCAAAAAATAGGTTATTCAGTGTTAAACGTAGACAGTAGCCTCATAATTTGTAATATCGGTCAATTCACGAGTATACACATAAGGTAGCATCTTCCTCACCATGCTTTATAGCACCAATGAATGAATGTAGTATTAAATTGAACTTTAAGCCTGAATAGATTCTCTGATTATCGATCTCTAGCTAAGTATTGCTATTAATAAGTTAAATAATGAAATTATTATATTCACTCAACTCATTTTCCGAAATTTTCTTTTTATACAATTTAAGGGTTAACTATAATTAAAAATATTTTTAAAGGGATATTTAAAAGTTTCTTCATTTTATAATTGCATATTGAATAAATTGACATGCATACGAATGTGTAAAATGCATACTGGACTTTTCATGAAATGCAAAACTGTTCTAATTTTCAACGAATTGAGGTAAAAAACAAAAATGTTGAAACACAATCATTAAAATAATCACATATAGTTTTAAATGAAATATATGCAGAAGTAATGAAATGAAGTATGAAGCGTACAGAAAATAAATAGAAGAATAATTTATGAAACTAATCTTAACTCTTAAACGCACTGATTTTACATAAAATATTACAACATAAACATACATAAAACAGATATTAATAGATAGGATAACAACAACAAGTAGTTGCTTTGTTTATATTTATCTGCCGTCGTAAGTACTTTAATATTAACACAGCACAGCAGACAGTTTAACAGCTCAAGTTTATTGTAAGGCATACCTAACCAGTAATTTTTCTGTTTTTTTCCTCAAAAAAATAATAAGCCTCACTATTTTTGAAATGGTTCTCCTGAAATGCGGCCCAAGTAGAATGTATAAATGCTTTTCAACAGCATTCAACTCTTAGGTTAAGCATTACATCAAAGTACAAATACTAATCTTCACTGCAAAGAATTATTGATTTCATAAGATTTAGATCGATGTACTTCGTAAGATATCATTCATACTTATATCATAAAACTTAGATATATTTCATTAGATAGATATAGGATGAAGTATATATTATACTATTATTAATAATAGGAGTAATTCGTTACATTTTCTACGGTTCTTAAGTAAATCACATTCAAATACTGAATTCAAATAACCAAACAAACTACACACAACACAAATACTTAATACAAAGAAATGTGTGTGTATAGGGAGAGGAAATAGTTCCCATTGAGAATGAAGTTCCAACAGTAATCAGGCATCAGTCTTGATTAGATATAAAAAAAGCTCTTTTTAAATATATTACAACATAATCGTTAACTTTATTTCTCTGCTTTATCATCTTAAGCAGTTTTATTTTTATTATTCAGTTTATAATAGGGATTCTCAACTTGTGAGGCACACCTTTTAGGGCGACGTGAGAACAGTAAAGGGGGCCCACAAATACATCCAAAACAAAATATTTAGAAAAAGGGATTAACTGACTGAAAGGAAGCACACGCACACAAAACAAAATACATTTCGACACAATATTTAATAACTAACTTATTAAATTTAAGCAACTTACCTACCGTGTTTTCTTCTACATAGTTCACAACGACTTTTTATCTTCTAGACCTATATATCAAGTAAAAGAAAAAAGGAGTCGCATAATGCCCAGCATTTTTTTTTCGATGCATAGTTGAAATTTTATACTGCTCATTTTTTATTTTATATGAAAATTAAACTGAATAATTTTTTATTTTATATGTCACTCACATTTTCACATGGGTGTTATAACAAATAAAAAATACATAGTAAGATTAAAAATATAATAAATGATACAGAAAAAACATTTATTATGAAAAATATCTGTTTTGGATCACCTTCATCGCAAAATCCGATAAACTGAGATGAAAACACGGGAACGATCAAGAGCGATAATTCCGAGAGAAAATTCCAGTAAAACTTATCGGTTTTTAGTTTTTAATAAGTTTTACAGCGAGGCTAGCCATATTTTAACAATAAATATATTTGTTTCGTTAATAATTAAGAAATAAATTATTTTCGAACAGCGCATTGAATACATTTTTTTTTCTACCACGCATACTTTGTTTTTCACTTAACATCAACAAATTTGTCTCCATTTTTTATTTGTTATCACTATAGATCTTAATTTAAAAGTTGCTATGTAGCTTAAGCGTTTTCGCTTAAATATACGAATTTAAATATTTTCAGAACAAAACAGCTCATGTCAAGATAAAACGCGAAATGACGCTAACGTATAGCAACTGTAATATTTACAAGGAACCAAATTCGTCCTTAAACGTAATTCGACAAAGCTGATTATATCTGAAATAATTCATAGCTGCCTAAAACACTTCATTAGCAAGCCTAGAGAAGGGTCTCTAATGAAGTGTTTCCTAATGTCATTTAAGTTTATTGGGTTTCATGAGATTCACCACAAACATTTTTGAGCAAATGATGCACAGGTACTTTTCTTCTTCATTTACTTTAAAGAGTATGCTTGAGAATATTTCTTTGCTTTTATTTTCGGAACTACAGACATCTGTATACTCGTCTGAAGCTTGAGTATCCTCTAATTTTCGCTTATGATTTCTCAAAATTGCATCCATAATTCTGCATAAATACGTTGCCAAGAATATTTAATATAGTGTATTGTAATTAACACATAATCATATATGACATACACACTTACGATAAATTCGATAGTGATTGAAAGTTCGAGTCGAATGAAACTGGAGTCATTGAACATTCACCTTTACCCTTTGTGAAAACAATTGCTTTTATTGTATGTAGGGAGGGAGGAGCGATTAAATGTATAATTGAAAATCAGGCTTCGAATACTGAAAGGTTAAGAAACGCTGGTTTATAAGAAAAAATGCAATTATGTGTAGCACGTGAATACAAACAAATAAGAATACAATAAATTGAAAGGAGTAAAATTTCCAGGACAGGAAAAATTCGGTATCTGCATCAATATTATCAATCTGTAATCTATAATACAGTTTAGTTGTTATTTAATTAACATTTGTGAAAATTATATGGCACTAGTCTTTAATAAAGCTATTAAATTATAGTATTTTTAAAGGAATATTTAGCTAAATCTAATGCTGAAATTATTTCCGTCTTCAGGAAAGATGTGCCCTAGGTATGAAAAATAAATAAATTATTATTTTTATGGCATAATTTATCTCTATAATAATTAAAATTTTAACATAAGTTAATGTTGATAATCTAAAAGTGTCTCTTATGAGACTAATAATGCCATCTTATCTTTTGAAATTCTAGTTTACAATATCTAGTATCTCGATAAATATTCAAACAAAATAATAAACGACATCATGTTCAATTGTCTAAAATTTTGTATAATTTTGTATTTATTTTCATGAAACGAAAATATAATTTCTATCTAGCTTCTGTTGACCAAAGTGATCATTGAGGTTAAATAACATAGAGTAAGTAGATAACCAAACATTAAAAGATACTGTCAATTAAATTACGCAGAGGCAAATGTTTTGGTATTGTTAACGATTCATTATTGGACCAACAAAAGACAATGTTGCCGTATGCAAAACTAAGAGAATGAATAATGTTTACTGTCTAATAAATCTAATTTCTAGTAGAATTCAACAGAATTTACGCTTTATAAATGGACACGTATAGTCCAAAAAAGCAAATAGCTGATTTTCATCTGCCTTAGTTGTAGAATTGCTGTGCTCGAAAGAGAAGGATAAAGATTCAATCACAATCACTGTTGGTTAAAATGGAAATGGATGTCGCAGATACGTTATCTACATTTACATCAGTTGAACATGTAAAAAATCCCATGAAGGCACACGTGTTATTCTTGGGAACTTTAAGGTTTTCTTCACTTGCAATATGTGAATATGGCTCACTATCAATGAAAAGTCCTTTGAGAGGCTTATGATAACACGCAGGAGAAGTAAAAAAATCTTTACAATAGCTTTTCCAGTTTAGGCTGTTCCTTTACCGGTATCATATAAAAAATGTAGGATAATCAAAACAAAATTTTGTTACTGTTTCTGGCTAATATGATAATCAGTAATGGTCTGAGTGGTATCCATAGTATTTGTATTTTCTGGAAATGAATCACCATTATAAATGAAACAGTCTTTCACATACATATATCTGTCTGTTAATTTTTGTTGATACGTAATAACTGAATCATCTTTTTTAAAATATGATTAACATTTTGCATCTAAAGAAATAAACTGTTTGTCTGTCAAAAGAGTTGCCTGCCTTTGTTCCTCAAGTAATTTAAAATAATTATAATCAGCAGAACAATACGAACTAAAACTGTTATTGCATGATTATTTTAGTTATTAAAATTTTTTACAGTTTATTTTAATATTTTAGTTTTGTTAATAGCTAGGTCTCATAAAATTTGTCATAAGATTAAATTAAATTTAATGGCTTTAGTATTAAATCATTTTATTTTTATTAAAAACATTTTAGAATCCTGCTTATACTTTGGATTCTTTTTTAATTTCTTATACAAATTTAAGGAACTTTTTGTTTAATCTGATGCAATAAATGTCTTCAATGCATATTCGAAATTAACCTGCAATAATATGACACGAAAATTGTATCAAAAGAAGAATTGTATCAAAATTGCCTAAAAAATTTACATTTTTTCCTATAACTTTTGAATTAAATATAAGAATTTTTATTATTTTATGGAACGCACACACACACACACACACACACACACACACACACACACACACACACACACACACACACACACACACACACACACACACACACACACACACACACACACACACACACACACACACACACACACACACACACACACACACACACACAGTTTTCATTTCAATAGATTTTTGCTGATTTTAATAATATTAGAAATGTGTGAAATATAATAAATATTAAGTGCCTAACAATGATAATTTTAATACAAATCATAAATCCAGTTCATTATTCTAATGAAGGGATTTAGTATATTTGCAAGTGCTTCTCTCCTTAGCAAAATACTTCTAGTGTTATATTCTAAGCTAAATTGTGACTCATTGGTCTGCCAAATTTGACTTTTAATTTTTTTTGTATCAAATGTCAATATTTCGTAGTTTATATTGAGACTTTACACTTTCCTCATTGTTAAAAAATGTTAATTGTCAAGCATTTGGAATGTAAGAAAACAAGCAATAATTTTGTTTAAGAAAAATTGATTTTATTAAATTTCAACCATTTTGATTTTGGTTAAATAATAAAAAAAAAAAATAAAAAAAAAAAGTTTGAAATGTTTAACGTTTTTAAATTGCAACAGGAATGTCTAATATGATGTTTGGAATTCCTATTTAAGAATTAAAACTTTTATTTAATTCCAATAACAGGGCTTCATTAAAATGGTTATATGAATTAAATAATTGACAAACCATCTGTTATAGTTTTTCTAATTAACATTGTTCCATTCAAGATTCATTCATTTCTTTTAAAAATTATTAATAAAATCAATAGGATAATTTTAAAAATTCGGTTATCCCTATTAGTTGTTGATCATAACTTCAAACGATACATCGATTGTGAAAGTATTGATTTCAATTTCTTTTAAAGCCAGTTATGTTTTCTAATTGACACCGTGTACAAAAAGCAATTGTAGAACGATAAGCCAACTGAAATTCGTTTGGTATTTGATTATCCATCACAGCTTCATTGCCTATTTGGTAAATTTGGGTTAGAGGTGGTATCTTTGAAAATTTTTTAATATGAGTGGAAAAGCCATATGTAAATTTTGATAGTGGTCAAATAACGTGACTGACATTTCAGCTGGCTTTCTCATTTTATACTGAACTCTAGCAGTGAATGAATTGCAGAACTTGAAATATCTTATAGCATATATTTTTTGATGACAAATAATTCTGATTAGAATAAAAACAAATATTTAAAAATTTCACAAAGTTAAGGGCAGATTTCAGACATCTTCCAAATGAAGTCTCTAAATATCCATGATTTGAATTTATTATTCTTGAAAGCAATTATCGACAATATTCTACTAGTGTGAGTTCTTTTTAGATTAAATATTTATTTTGAGTTTAATATTTGAGTCATAGACTTTCTTTGTAGTTTGTTCAAGTAGAATAAAAATGCTTTTTGTTTATAAATTGATGAGTATTGAAATATTTTAGTTTTATAAATGCTAGGAAATCAAAAATATTATGACACTAAACAAGTAGTATTAGAAATAACATAAAAATGTGAATATGAATATGCTTAAACCAATCAGAGTTTATTTTGGATAAAATGTAGAGGCTGACATTTTTCAGATAAAATTTCGCATATTATGCTTCATGATGATTCTTCATCGAAACAATTTCGTTTTGGCAACAACATAAAATTTTAGCTGCTCGCCATTTTTCGTTCAACACCAGCGTGATGGATACACGTGTAAGTCTCTTTTTTCTATTTATTCATATCTACTGTTAATTTTTGACAAATACATTTTGTTTAAAATAATAATTTTTTATTAACAGAAGAAGCAAAGAGTGTTCAAAATGAATCCAAATCATCCAAACCACAATCATTTGCACTGGATGATTATTCGAAATTGCTCCAGTTTCTTGGTGAAGAAACGAAATATTAAGAAACATTTCAGCTTGGTAAAAATTATAATTTTATCACATTTTAAATAAAATTAAATGTAATTTCTTTTGTCCATTTTAAATAGTGAATGAGTTATCGGAAATGTAATCATGTACATGCGGGTTGATAAAATTTTGTAATCTAAGTATTTAATGATCATGTCAGTCTTTTGTTAGATGTTTTAATTATGAATGAAATACTGGTAACCCCATAAACGCTTGTTACATGAATATTGATCAACAAGTTAAGATTTATGTGAGTGAAAGAAAAACACAGTATTCATTAGAGACGTATTTGAGATGAATTTCAATGAATATATTGATAAAATCCCAGTATACGTAACACGTTCATAATGAATAAAAATAACATTATAGTCAACCAATTGTAATTCTCAATTTTTGTAAAAGTGAATAAATCATAAGTTAATTATTATGTTTTTACAAAGGAAAAAATGAACTTAATCGCCTTATTAAATATCGCCAAACTTACCGGATACGTATACTAAGATTAAGCCATCATATTTCATATCAATTTATAATAATATTGAATCGAAAGTAATGAAAAAAAAATTTAACTATTACTGAATTAATATCAAAATTCATGTTCTGACAACACCAAGTTTTATCTATTTTCTGTATGTTCACTATCCTAAAGAAGAGACCACATAATTATAATGGGTGGTTAAATTTGCTTATGAATAATTTAATATCATTTATAATTGTTTTAGAAATTATTGTATTTATAATGTCCTAGCTCCTATATTTTAATTATATTTAGAAAAAAAATTTTTTTTATTAAGAACAAGTTAGCACAGTTGTGATATCCATCATGTGAATTTCTGAACATTTTTGGGGCGATAAAAAAAAAAAATGTTGCCATTATGATGTAGTTGGTGCATAATAAATTCTCTTTTGGAAAAAACTTATGTGTTATAATAATACATCTGTTAAATAGAAAGTGCAAATATATGTTCTTAAAACATACAAATTTTGAAAGATCATAAAAGTATTAATTTCATAAATGTAAGTACGTATACTAAAAATAATCAAATGAATTTGTATGTGATAATAGAAATGTTTGTAAGAAATTAAATATTGTAAAATACTGTTTAAATGTTACCTTGTAATTTTAGAAGGAAAATATAGATACAGCATTTTTTCTAATTAATATAAATTATAAAATACTCTTATTTAATACAATTTTTAAAATTATTTAACTGCATACTTAAACTAAAAATGGATATATTGACTAATTTTTAAACTGTAAATAATGCAGAATAATTATAAAAATTATTTAATATAATAAAACCTGGAATATTTAAATATTCAAATGGTCAAGAAATTTGTATATAAGCATAAAATATACAGACTAACTATTCTCACAAAAATTCTTAATATCTAAAAATGGAATAAAGTATTTTAAATTTCCACATGATGACAAATACTAGAATTGCCAAACTAGACTTTTCTTCATAATTATTATTTGTAATCTCTATAAGGTAAAGAAAAAAACCCACCTTGGGTTTTTAGATAAACAAGGATATTAGAAGGAAAAAAAAAACCTGCGAAATTCAGGAATTAGCATGGTGGTTTATATGGCAACTGTGCTTCAAAATTTTATAATTTTACATGTGCTTTAAACTCAATAATACAATCAAGATACAAAAATGCCAAAATTTACAACAGTAAATGCCAAAATAAATATTCTAGCAAATATTAATAATTTAATGAACAAATTAATTTGTGAATGAGTAATTTTAAAAATAAATAGAAATGTTCAATTATTAACATAATAATTCAAGGTATTGTGTACAAGTAGTGCAGTTATGTTAAATACTAATAGTGTTGCCTTTAACTATATAATAATTTGATTTATCAAAAAACATTAGATGGAAGCAAAATGTCAAACCTTAAAGAAACCTGGTATATTATGCTTGTGATAAAAATTTTTTTTTTCTCTATATAATTTGCAAACGCATTTATAAACATCATATAATTGTGATAAGTAAAATTAATTTTTTAAATTGACTATTAATAAATTGTTTGGACAATGTTAAAATGTTTATTGTCATCACATAAAGAAATTGTATCAACAGGAAAGAAGTTAATTTTAAATCAGATATTCAATTTAGTGTAGCTAATAAATTTCTTGTTTGTCAAAACTTAAGTTTTCGCCAAACATTTTTTTCAAAAAGGCGTTTTTGCTTTTGAACATTTCATAAATTTTTTTGGTAGCTGATTCCTGGTCTGGTAGCATTGTGGAAGTACTTGATGTTATATTCAGTATTTTTCAAAGTCATATGCATATCTGCTTAAGTCTTCATTTTCATCCAGTGCAAAAAGAATTTTTTGTTATTATGTTAAAAGCTTGTAATGATATTTAGATCCAGAAACTTAAAAAGCAAATAAATGTTGGGTGGAAAATATTTCATGGTGATTTGACTTCAAGTTAAAAGACTTGAAGTCAAATCACCATGAAATAAATCACACAAATAAAAGTTTGTGTCATACCATTATCATTAATTAAAGGAGTTTTTCTGTTTTTGTTATTTCTTTACCAAAACTGAGCAACATAACTGTTCATCAAGAGTATTTAAAGTTATCTATGGTTTAGAAATGTTTTTATCTGTAGCTGGTAAAGCATTCATAACTTCAATACTTTGACCTTTTTTTCTTTAATTATTGCTATGAGTCGAAGTTTTTTTGCTGCCAGACTTTTTTGCACACAGAAGAATTGTTAGTCTTACTCCTGTCCTCCATTTGGAGTTTCAAACTATCTGTCATGTTTTATCTGATAAAATAATATAGCCTCTCCTAAATTAAAATATATTGTCGAAAAAGTGGTTTTCCATAAAATATTTTAGTTTTCTTTGTATTTCTTGACTGTTTTTTTGCTTACAACACTAGTTTTCTTGGAAAGGAAAACTGTATTTTATTGAAACTTTTCTGCAGCTATCCATCTGATGCTTTGAATGCAAGTTCCATGTCCATTTACTGAGTAAAATTTAATGTGTTGGACTTTAAATTTACATCCATTAAAATATTTTTTATCACATTTTTAACCATTCATTTCCATCATGAAATTTTTAGAACATTAATCACTCAATTCTTATTTCGAAATCTAATGCTGGCAGATAATTATGCCAAATAATGTGCTTTTAGGAGTTGTAAACAATCTGACTTTTTTTCAATATTTACCTCTCTAAAGGTTTTTATTTTAGTTTCTAGCTATATTATAGTGCATTTGCTTAAAGCAGTACATTTTGTTCAGCAGATAAAAAGTTCTTATTTATTAATTTGATTTGCACTGAGCAAAAACAAATTAAAATATTCCCTTCAACCTTTGCAGAAGCCAGTCAATCACTCCTCACCAAGTTTTCATGTTTATTTATGTGGCAACAAATTAGAAATTTTTATTTTTTAAGCTTATTTTTAACAATGTCAAAATTTGACAACACAAAGAAAATAGATTTTGATACTAAGTGCATAATAATTGTAAAATAATGTGTACAAAAAAATAGAAGTGTTTTTATTAAGGGATTAATTATAATAATGATAAGGATACTTTAATGAGAAATTTGAACTGTATTTTTGATAATTTAATTTATATTTGGTCGTAAAAATAACACAATGCTACTCGCATATTGTTTTCTATATTTAACTGTCTCATCTTTTTTTGTTTTTATGTTAGTTAATACTGAAAATCGGAATTGATACGAATAAGATGTAGAAAGTTATAAATGTAGATACTGGGGCCTCTCTCATTTGAAAGCTCAGTTATCACAAATAAAAAGTTTTCAAATTGTAAAAAATATGGTATTTAAGTGTAAAAACAAGTTTTCTTTTACAGTGTATTTTTCTTTGATTTAAAAAAAAATTTAATAAAAAGTATTATAATTTTTACTATATGCATTTCTAAGAATATCTGTATGTAGTTGTAAAATTGTAATATTATAATATAAGTATGTTAATATTATAATTATAATCTGCTAATATTTTTTTAAACATTTAACTGTGTTACTGCTTATGAGGAATTAATTGACATTATTTTCCAAAGCATATTAATATCATGCATAATAATTCAAATTTTCCAAATATACAAATGACCTTTGTTTTTCTGTAACAGGATCCATTAAATATGAAAAAAATTCACTCTCCTCGTTTTTGTGGAACAATCCAAAGGAATGCCATTATGGTAGATCCTCACCCAAGCAATAAAGGAATAAATTTCATTCACAAGAAAAAATATTGTAAGTAATGGAAGTAAAAATTTTGTTGGTAATGTTTGGTTTCTTTTGGTTCTATTTTCTAGATTTAATTAAGATTTTATCAGTTTATTTTGAATGGGGCATAGTTATAACTCTAATAAACACTATCTACTGTATGGTTGATAGTATAGATAAATATTAAAACTTATTAAGCGTTGACAAATATTTATGCATTTATTATAAATAAAATTTAAAAAATGTACATGTTGTACATAGAGTTAAATCGATATTAATGTTTAAGTTTCTAGTTTTCATTTAAAGTGGAAAGTAAAAATAACTGATTTTATTTCTTTAATTTTTGATAATTTTACTGTTATTGTGATAACTAAGAGTTAAATATTTCAATCTTATGTTTGAATAAGTTATTAAACAATGTAAGAATTAGACATTAAAAAGTAAAGATCTAGTTCTAGCAGTATAGAATTTGGTTAAATCAGTCACTGGAAAAATATTTACATTTTTTTGAAGAAAAAGTTTTGTATTTATATTAGTTTTATTTATACATGTATATATTTCGATTATCTGTTACAAGTTTTTTACCCTCCTTTTAAGTTTCGACTGAATCTATCTTCTAAAGAAATTATCAGTTTTGCACATACTCTCTAATTTCAAATTTTATTGTGTTGTTAAATAATTGAATTGTGTAGTGTTTTTTGTCTGTTTCAAATAACTATATTACAAGTCTTGGCAAGTAAGCATGTATGTATAAATGTTTTTTCTCCAGATCACAGAAAACCAGCTAGAACCCTACAAATTCAGCCATTCACTAAAAATGCCCGTAGGACTATGACCAATATCAAGAAGTTTGTTAGGAAAAACAAATATAGGAAAGATTTGAAAATGGTAAGAAATAGTATTTCAAGATAGTAATTGCAAATTGAAAACATTTGTGTTTATGTAATACAAATATATCCTAGAATATTTCGGCTGTTGATTAATTATTTACCATTGCCAAAAATGTCTTTTTTGAAATTTAACTAAAATTATTTCTAAGTATAAAATAACACATGATGTATATATTTTAATCTTGAATATTCAGAAAGCCTAAATGATTATTTAAAAGTTTAGTAAAGTTAAGTTATGTTGTATTGGTTTTCACTATTATAGATAATATTTTTATTAGTGCATTATTCACATTAAAGTATGTTTTAAAATGGTTTATCACATTAATTGTTAATTGCTATAGAATTTTTTCATTGAAATTATTAATTCTGTAAGCTGTAATAAAATTAATCAAAAAACATTTAAATCTTTCTCTTTGTTATAAATCTTATTGATTATTTAATTATTGTAGATAATTATTCTAACCCAATTGATTTTTGTTATGAAAATAAAATGCCTTAAATTCTGTTTCACAAGGGAAATAAGTTATGCATCAAATCACATTCAAATTTTCATTCTTTTGATTCTCAATTTGTATTTTTTATTTAAAATGATGAAACCTCTGTCAATAGTACAATAAAATAATCTAACTTGTAAAGTACAAATTCCAGTGTTTTCAAAATGCTGTACCATGAAAAAATGAAAAGATTAAAGAAATTTTCAGCAAGGTGTTATGTAAAGAATTAAAATTTCATAGGCTCTAGGAATGAATAAGTTTAGCAGCAACTTTCTAAACGGTTGCTGTTTTATTAAATAGAAGCCTGTGATGAAAATAATCTGAGAATCTGCAAGGCAACTGTTTTCAAAACAAGGAAAGCCGTTCAATTAACTAAAAGAATGGAACTCATCCTTAAAAAAACATGATATTGCTAATAATATGCAATGCAACAGCAGCACATAAAGGAGTTGGAGGCAATTGTGAGTAATAGATAACTTGGAAATCTAAGATGTGATACTTAATCTGCATGTCACTGGTTGACCATATGATTTCGTCTATCATTGGAAGTCTTGCTGTACATGTGTTACTATCTGTATAGTTAATCTGAGATATTTTGTACCATGGGCTTTGTTCTAGAATATGCAAGTTGATTGGTTTTGTACACTGAATTATTTTGAGGCAAAACAGAACCATCAATACCTACAATTGCAATGGTTTTTCACATAGCATGCAGATAGGTACCAAGTATATTTCTGGCTTACTTTGTTTTAACTTATGGTTCTGTGATAGCTGCATTCATATTGGATATTAATGCTGATGAACACATCTTCTAAAGTACACTATCAAACGTCAGGTTGCACATTTATAAAGTAGCATTTGTTTTTAATATAATATGCAAAAATAAAGTAAATATGACTATTAATTTTGTATTGTTTTTATTTGAAACGATTTTAAATTTTCTGAAATAAAAATTGATTATTTTTCTAATTTACTTACATGTGATACATTGTTATGCCTGTGATTTCAATCTATGTTTAAATGGAATGTTTTTCTTTTTAGCTTGCTTTGAGAAGAGCAAGTGCCATCTTGAAGAGTCAAAGACCCATTGTACCCAAGAAAAAAACTTTCAAGAAAAAACCAGAATAAATTTGTAAAAGTTATTTAATAAATAACATTGTAAAAATATGTATGTGCATTGAATTTTTTATTTAGCTGGCATAAAGTTATCTAGCAATTTTGTAACTGCTTTTGGTTTTGTCATTTTATTTAAGTAACTGAAATTTCTAAGTGTTTGAAATAAATTTTCTCAACGCAATTGAAATTTGTTATGGGGACAGCTATAATTTTCAGTAAAAATAAGATAAAAAATGCATGCATTTTTGAATAGAAGATATAATTTTGACAAAGGAAATTTGTGGGATCCTGTTGATTAAGAAATTATGTGAAGCTTGAATTATTTAAATTTTTTTATTAAATTAAGTAAATTTATTCAAAAAAATGATATTTAATAATTTATTACTTGCAGTTATTTACTGCTTCTGTGAAGCTAAAAGCATGATAATATTTTTGTCAATGAATTTTTGTTAGCATTTGAAGTTGCATAAATCAATTGAAAGAGAAGTATTAATTATGTATTGTTTTACTTAGAGTAATGTTTATGAATGGAATTTAGTTTTCTCTTACAGATAAAATTCTTTGCATTTAATCATTATAACCATGCTTGGTATTGCCTCCCGAATATAATTTCCAAAAACTAAAGCAAAAGTTTTTTTTTTTTTTAAAAAAAAATTTATAGTTATTTTATGAAATGTTTTTACCTGTCAAGTCTTTCTTATAGCTAAAAATAAAAATTTAAAACTTTTACACTATTGTGCATAACAAAAACTAAAAATTATAAGCTAAGTACATTAAATATTTCATTAATGATTTGCAACAACAGTTCACATCTTTTCTACTTAAATAGCAAAATTCCTTTTTTATTCTTCACATTTTCTATGATAACATTGTCACTGATTAATATTTTAAAGTATATTTCCAAATTATGAGCTGCCAATTATGAAAATCAAATTATCGTTGTGAAAATAATTCACAACGATAATTTGATTTTCAGCTAATAAAAATTTTTTTGTTTTCAAGACTTGTTTATTCAAGTATTTATATATTACAATAATAGAACACCCTAGAAGTGAATTTTGATCTTTAATATTTATGATTACTAATTATTTTTGTCTTGGGTATAGATTTCAATCTTATGTTTGTAAAAAAAAAATTTATAAGTAAATATATGAATACAAAAATTTCTTTAAGTAATGATAGAAATTCTCAACAGTTTGATTCAAAATAAAATTTTGCTTTAAAATTTCTTAATGATAAAAATACTTCAAGCACCGGCTTGATAAATATTTGATCAATGCAATGTATATTGGGCAATATTTTTTATTATCAAGCATTAGTTGTATTAAGTTATCATAAATAGGTATTGAGAAATTTTTGAAATCTGGATTGTGAAAATGTGTTAGTAATAAGTGAACTTTAATCGGTATTAAACTTGAGGCTTAATTTCATGTATGAGAAACAATTGAAAATATTAACATTTTTTATTCAAGTTGCTATGGAAAGTGTATGGTGTTGGAAGTAAAAGTGGAATGTTAGCTAATAAAGTGTAGTCAAAGTTTCAAATGGGATCTCTTTTTATCTTTGATAAACTTTTTCATATTTGAGTGAATAATGATTGGGTTGGAATTTTAAAAATTCAGGATTTGTACAGCTACTGAAAGATAATATCTTCTGTTCCAAAATTTTCCAGAAATTGAAATTTTTAAAAATGGTCTAAGAAAATTACGATAAGTATGTCCCCTTAGAATGTAAACAAGACTTATAATATAAAGGACTGACCAGAGGAAATATAAGATGGCATCACTTCAATTTGAAAATATGCTTCCTCAAATATCACCAGTTATTGATATATGATCTTAACAGTTATAAAGTTTTAAGTGAAATATATATATATGTTTATCACACACACTTTTAAATGGTAAGAATTTTTGATTTAAAAATTTATAACCTTTGGTTCAATTAAATAATTGAAAGTCGATTTAGTATAACGGATTTAAAGGAAATGTAGGTTTCGTGAAAATGAGCTTAAATGTTTGAGTCATTCTGTACATAACTAACTTTTCTAATTCAATGTTTATAAAAGCAATTGAAACTGATTCAGAATTTTAATATTGGAGTTTCATTTAATTTATATATAAGTTGGAAATCCACGATTTAATTATTGCTATTTGTTTTTCAGTTAATTATGATTTTTAAAAATAAAATGTTTAAGTTTTGCGAATTCCTTGAATTTTATATATTAGTTATAGGGATGAATTGAGTGTAATTTTCAAGCAATCCATTCAATTTCTCTGAAACAAAAAATATGATAAATATTTAAACTCTTGGTTAGTGACTATCAGGTCATGACTGGTTAACTCAAAACTATATCATAATTTTTTTAATTTCTCTTGATTGAAAGCAACATTTTTTTGACAAAAAGCATTGAGAAAGAATAGTTATAAGCTAGCGTATAATGCGATTTATTTTTCGCCCATGCTTTTCTCTCTCTCTCTCTCTTTTTTTTTTTTTTTTTTTAATTATGGCTCTCAACAGAGTTTTCTGAGTTTGTACTTGAAGGTCTACGGCATCTTAAGCCCCTATTACATTAGAGTTGCCGATATTTCATTTTGAGCAACTCCCGTAGACTTAACATTACGTGACGTCACAGCTCGATTTTGGGCAACTCGGACACGTCGTCCAATGATATTTCAGATATTTTTTACAGCTGCGCATTTGAAATTTGATCATTGCCAAGTTTTCGCCAAATTTTATGCCAAATGAAAGTTATTGGCGTTATGAATTGCCGAAAATGAGCAATTTTTTTGTGCATGCAGCAGCAACTCAAGCAATTCGATCGCCAATAGATGATCAACGGAACTGGTGTAGTCTTTTACTTTCGCCAAGCGGAAACAATAAGATGCCAAGAAATAACATGTTTTCATTATTGTTAATGAGTGCATGTGATAAATATATATACTTGAAAATGGCAAATATCTGTGTTGAATGGACAAAAGAAATGGAAATTGATTTTATTGAAATGATAAGAGTAAAGCCTCATATATGGGATAATTCAGATTCCCAATATAAATTTACTAAATTAAAACAAAGAACGTATGATGAAATAGTGTCCGAATTAATGTTAAAAATATCATCGTTATAAAGATGTGTTTACACGTGATAAGAATTTTCACCTGTGTTGTTTGAGTGATCTCTTAATTTTATTAAAACTATAAATAAATATCATTTCAAAATACCTAATAATTTTAAAATTTTAATTCTACAAAATAACTTTAGAATAGTGAGTATTATAAAACTTAATTGAGCATGAAGATTTTTAAAAACAAATAAAATTATTTGTAGCAATAGTATTAATTTCAATATAGAAATTCTCAGCTATTTAATTTATATTTCTTATGATGTTTTACTTGCATAAATTTTCTTTTAATTCCAAAATCTTTTCTAAATAAAGGTGTGTAAATTTTTTTTATATAGTTACTAATTTCTTTTATTATATTGTTTAATGTAAAACACTAATTATTAATATGTGTTATTTTCTTTATTACTAATTTTCATTTCCTGCTTAGCTATTTGCTGTTCACCTGTTAAAATACCTATATTAGAGATAAAGCTTTCAATTTTTATGTAGGAAATGAATAGTTAAAAATTATATGAATTCATTAAAGTAGCATTTAATTTACAATCTTTCAGTAATAAAATTTTTCAAAATAAATTTTATTTATCTTGCAGAATTTTCCCAGTTTATAGTTTTCTAAGATGTTAACATGATCATTTTCAAAATTATTGTTTTTTTAATGATCACTAAGTTTATCATTCATTTATAAGATTTCAATAATTCTGGAAATAAATATTTATAAAAACAAAATACAACAGGAGTAATATCTAACTTGTACTTAATCATCACTCATTATATAATAAAATTTTATTAAAATAAACATTAAATCCATCCGATACTAGTGTAAAAGATGCTGATGTCATGTAAATTTAAATTATAAATTATTCCAGAAAATTAACTGATAAAACAATCTAAAAAAATAAAGAGAAATAAAAATCCAAATTGGGCTTGAATTTTTTGAGTGGAATATTAAGATAATTAAAAATAAAATATTCTTTTATAAACAAAGGAATTTTAGTGATTTTTTTATATAAAAAACTTGTTTGTGAAATTAAAAATTTAAAGGATCTAGATAATATTATTTATTTAAGGCCTTGATAATATTATTTATTTAGGAAATTAACTCAAAAGTTTTAAGAAATTTTTTAACCAGATATTTTCCTTTTCACGTCGACAAAGATTAGCTCTTGATCATTCTAAACGTGAAGTTTCAAACGCTAAAATTGAGTGAAACAATAGCAAGATGGCGTAATGTAAACAAATTTTGGCTACAAATTAAATTCCCAAATAAGAATTCATCATGAAATCTGGACACCTACAGAGTAAAATATGGCAACCTTAAAAATGTTAGCCAGAAAAGCGATCTGTTATTAAATCTAGTAAAACAGCTATTTACTTATAGCAAACCTAATAGAAATCTCGAACATTCATTGGACGATGAGCTCGAGTTGCCGAAAATCGAGCTGTGACGTCACGTAATGTTAAGTCTATGAGAGTTGCTCAAAATGAAATATCGGCAACTCTAATGTAATAGGGGCTTTACATTCTTTATTTTAAAATTTCGCTAGAAAATGAAAAATTTATCGATGGCTGCATTTTTGCGCCTTGCGAAGAGAAACTTTTTTATACAATTAAAAATAGGTCTTCAAGGGATATTAATATTTCTACACATAAATTGTGTGACACAACTAATAAAGAAAATAAACTTAAGAATATACATTTGACTTTGGAAAAAGATGTGTATAACTGTGTATCCAACAAAGGCATTTACATTGGTTACTAATTTTTTTTTAAATATTTTCCACAAGAAAAATCGTCGAAAAAATTATCGCATATGTTTAAATAGCTTATTAGGTGTGAACCAAAAATTATAAAATCTAATTTAAAGATAATTGTATCAAACACATGCTTTTCATCATTTAAACCTAGCTACCAACTCTACTGATTTTTCCCGATAATGTGTGAAAATTTACTGATTTTTGGCAATTTCAGTGAGAAACTTAAAGACAGCCGTTTAGCCTGAAAAAAAGTCTATTGAGCTATTTTAGTATTTTAAACAGTCAACAGATGGCGTTGTACTGAGTTTGTCAAGACACCCGCACGTCCTAATAGACAACTCCCTACAAAATGCACTTATCTCCAATATAGATTTAAACTAATTCTAAATCTGTTTGTCATAATTTGTAGATTATTTGATAATAAATGGGTTAATATTTAATAATTCTAACAAAAAAAGTTAATTGAACTGTAATTTAATATTTTAAATATTGAAGCTCAATTTAACCCGGTATCCTCAACATGACATTTTGTTCTCTGACAACGTATATCTACAAACATCGAACCCTATACACTTACCTGGAACACTGCCATTAATTTAAATTCCATTTAACAAAACAATTAAAACAAAATTACATCTTCAGACAAAGCTTGTCTTAGTTAACAATGAAAATTACAATTCTTTGTATATTTGATAAAATTAAAATATATTATTTAACAAGTAGAGTTGCCATCATGATTACTGCACTATAACCAGTTGATATACAGGTATGCGTATATATATAAATGGGTAATAAGCTATATATATATATATTATTTTATATATATATATAGGCTGAAGCTGAAACAAGTTTCTCATCGTAAGATTATGTGTGCGTATTGTTGTATGACAATTATTTGATATGAGAAAAATATAAATTTATAGTTACAATTGATATACAGCTGGTACGTCAACTGTAATTAAAAATTTAATCATCTTAATTGAAATAAAGAAATCAATTTACATCCAAGAAAAATATGTAATATGTGGTGGAGAAAGCACGGAATATTCTGGTAAACGTTCTATGATTTCTATTGCGAAGTTAAAGTTAAAAAAGATAAAATATTAACTGAAATTACTAACAGAAATATACTTAAGTCATGTTTTCAATGACTGAGTACAATTGCTGCACCCAAACAATCTTCACAACTTAATATAGATATGTTAGCTCTAGATACTACAGCTCTATTTTTTTTTAGAAAAGTGAGAAATGGAACCGGAATTAAAACTATTAATATTTAATATGTCTCACTCAAGTCCTTTGTAATGTCTTCTATTTATTTTTAAGAGGTATCCCAAAACATTTGATATACTGGGGTAGATATTGAAAGAGGAATAATTGAAACTCGATCGTGATATTTTAAGATATTTTTTGTTATCTTGGCTATTCCAAAATGTAATATCATACTTCACCAAAAAGACTATCGACTGAATAAATCAAGAAATGAAATTCCTACATATATATATGTTTGCAAAGTTGTTAAAAAATGTGTGCACACCATCTGTAATAATACATTTTGAAAACCATTTTGCACAAATCAATTTTTACTCAAAATATTTTAATTAAAAACTTAAAATTTTAAGAGTTTTTCAAAGAGCCTAGTATTATGTGAAATTTATTAAACTTTTTCAAAAAATCAAGTGGGCTAGCCATGAAATTCAAATGAAGGAAAATACTATTATAAAATAAAGTTTTTTGGCATTTACTCTCAAGGTAGATCCTAATTTAGATGGATAGATTGTATTAAAAAAGTTACAAAAAATTTAAGATCAGAAACTTCAGGGCTGTTGCCAACTAAAAATTAGCTTATAGGGAACTTCTTGAGAACTCCAAAGCCCACTTGCAGATATTGAGTCAATGAATGAATAAATGAAATAATGATACAATAGGCTCATGATAAATTGAATTTTTAAAGATATTAGATTTTAGCATTTTATAATTTTTAATGCATTACATTAAAATAATTTCAAGGAAACCACATGAAAATATTTTATACATTGTTTTTTAAAATACTCACACAGCTATTTGAATGTACTGAGAGCAAAAGGAATTGCTGATAAAATTTTTCATCTGAAAGGGGAAAAT
>JAPDSC010086274.1:20313-47727 GCA_026290005.1 Latrodectus geometricus | reverse complement strand
AAAACAAATAAATATATATATATACATATATAAACATCAATATTTGAATTAATAATTATCTAAAAAAAAATATATATATATATATATATGCTTTATGTTTGACACTTATTATTTCAATTCTTGTTGCTTTATTTTAACTAAGTCATTAAAAAATAAAAATCACAATGAATAATCATCCACAAGGTTGTTTAGTTTTGCCGTCAATGCTACTGAAGAACGCCTATCCTAGAGAAAAAGATTTTCGGTAGCTTTCAAAATTAATTTAATAATTTCAATGTTATTTAGAAGGCACGGTTCTGATATACATTGATTTATGTGTTCAAACTACAAATAATATTGACTACTCCTTAGAATTTAGGAAATGAAATTTCATTTTTTTCATAAAATTATATTTTAAGATGATTTTCGATTTGACAATGAATCTGAAACTAGTTATGGATCAAGAGGGTAAAATAGTTAACTTGTGATAGTTAAGAAATCAATCAAAAAAACATTGAACTGATATAGAATATTTAAGAAATGAATGTCCGAAATATTTTTGAATTCAAGCATTAATCCTTAAATATCCAAAAATCCGATATATATATATATATATATATATATATATATATATATATATATATACGTCACTTTAAAATATTTTTAAATTTTCAACATCAGAAAAATTAGAAGTATTACTTCTAATTTTTGATGTTGAAAATTTAGAAAAATTAGAAGTAATGTTCTTACTTCTATTATTACTTCTATTACTTCATTGGAACTTTCCAATACAATTTGAATTTTAAAACTGACTCCATTGAAAAACAAATATAACAATGGGGCTGTATCCCAGTGTACGGTACGCTATTTTTATACAATTAATATAATTATACAATATACAATTAATATAATCATATAATATAAAATTATATTATTTTATAGAAATAATATAATTTTATGCAATATTATATACAATTAATTAATAATTGTACATATGCGTACCGTTGTATATATGCGTATCGTACAAGGAGCGTACCGTTCACTGGGAATTAACCTAACAATGGAGTCTTAAAATAACTACATTTATATATAAAGAAAATACATATAAATAAATATCATATTTAAAGTACATAAATACAGTCTCAAATTATTTTTCGGGGCAATAGGTTTATTAATTTAAAAGAAATATATTGTCATTGCAATTTTATACTACCGAGTTGTTTTCAATTGCAAATGGTGTCACAACTAGGTGTATTCATATATTTATTTTGGTAATTTTTGCGAAATTTTTGATAACATCATATTGACGAATTTTAAGAGTTATAATTAAGTATTATGTTACAAGATATATCTCATGAGATAATATTAAATTGGTTCTTAAAACTAATCATAGCAAAATAAATCTATTAATCTATTTGAAATTTATATTTAAGATTTCTACAATAATTGAAAATTTAAACCATTACGAAATATATTGAGAAACTTTTCTTTTTTTTTTCTTTTCTTTATTACAAAACTCAACTAAACAAAAAAATTCTTCCTTGCGATATTTTATGCATAAAAGCAAGAAAATAAAAAGTGGCACGTTGCGAGATTTAACATAACTTATTTAATTTGGTAATAATGACGAAATTGGCGATATAATATTGAAATTTTTGGAATACATTGTTCATCAACACTTATTACAAAATTTTTCTGGCAACCCCTAAAAGGTAGGTTAAGAAATCTATATATATTCCTTTTTATCTCTCTGAGTGTGGAACAAAATAAATCAGAGCTCTTGATAACTGTACGGTGGTGCTTTTGTTGTAAAATTGTGTTTATTGCAAAAGCCCGATGGTTGATATTGTTAATTTATGTGTGTCTGTTTTACTTTTACGATTTGTGGAAAATTAGTTTGGGATAAATAAATAATAAAGCGTTGTTTATTCGTAGCAAAAGTTAATCTTAAATCCATGAAACGGTAAAATGTAACCTATTTTAGAGGAAATTTATTGAATAGCATAAAAACTATTCCCATTAAAAAGAAATAAATAATTTAAAAAATCTTCAAACATTCGAATGTGTCGAATACTGAAATATAATTATAGTGAGATTTCATTTACTTGAATTTCGAGTCTTTCAATGTCCAAAAAATCCTCCTAAAACCGTAATTTTTTTCTATTGTTTTGTTCTTTTTTAGAATTCTTTTCGTGCTTTTTAAAAGAAACTACGCAGGCAAGCGTGTAATGGTTAAGCGAGCATTCCTTATTTAAATAAATCATATAATTTAACAAGTTTGTCATTTGTAATTTTTCCTATCTGTTTCATTCAAGTCATTATAGTTAATTGTCATCCATTGTTTTTTTCAAACAATCAAGAACTTATCTCTAAAAATTAAATCGTAAATTATTGTAATTGAGCCTTTTGAACAAATAGCATAAAAAAAGTAATATTTTCATTCAAAAAAATTGATCATCCTTTTTCATATGTATTCTTTTTCCAAGGATTTGAGACACAAAAGCTATTCTTTTCCAGCCATCCATTTAATATCAATAGTACAAATGCAGTGCGTACAGTTCTTAATCTTCCTTTGTCTCAATAGTTGTAATTTCTGTGTCTTTTACAGTTTTTCGACAGCCTTTTGAAAGTAATAAATAGATTAGATTTCATTTCTGTTTTAATTGGACTCCTTTGTTTCGAAACCCGAAAGATAACAACATTTCTCGAATAGAGATTTCAATAATTGGTAGTGGGTAACAAACTTTTAATTATTTTCGAGATTATTGTTTTTATTTTATTTATATCTTTACATGGTCAGTGTAAATTGAAAGAAAGAATAATAATAAATAAAAAAGGGAGAAAAAACAAAAACATGATTGATATTCTTTTAAATTAACTTACTACAAATAATAAATAGATTTTCAAGGTTTAAAATGCTTGGGAGTTTTAGATATCTGGTAAAATACAAATTTCGTAAATATGTTATGAAAAACATGGCTTATAACGAAGGACTATTTTCAGCTCTTAATTATTAAGAAACGCCTTTGATTTCTTATAATGATTTCTTCTGCCAAACTGTATGGAAATTTCTTTTTCTTCTTGACAATATTTATTAATAATTATAAGATATTTTCTATTAATATATTAAATGACTTTGTCTACACGTATCCTTATAGGCCATGTTTGACCTAAATAAAGGTCACACACAATGTTTTTCATGTTAATTCTGTTGCCAAAATATAATTAAGTTTAATAAACTTAATGTTTTGATGTTTTGAATTTTACAAATATAAAAAAATAAAAATAAAGGTTATTCTAACAAAAAACACAAGAAACAAATTAGATGGCATTAGAACAACTTGAAAAGTTTGAGTTTTTTTACTCTATTGTGTGTGAAAATTAATTATACAACTCAAAGAACAAAATTAAATCTTGAAATAAATGACTTATTTTTCAATTTTAAGAACTTTATTCTAATTAATTTATTTTATGTATTGTATTATTTGCCCCATTTATCGTTTGGTCTACTTTTTTTTTTTTTTTTTTCAAAACGATATTTTTAGTTGTGAAGGTTCAAACAGATGTTTTTGTTGGGGAAAATAAAATAAGGAAGCTTAGAATTATACTTATTGCGCAACTACTTTAATCCCCAAATAAATCTATTTTATTGGCTAAATCTAGATTATAAAAAACAAAATTTTAATCGTAGTACTTAATTCATTTAGGAAATATTCACTGCATAAGCTCGTTTTAATCTTAATATGAAGTCAACAAGAAAAATTATAAAACAGTCTTAACTGATAGATGCCATTAATTGTAATTTTTATTTTACGAGGACAACCGATCGGGCAATTGTTCTTCGAAAATCTTCATTGACAGAAGTTCTTAATTTGTTTTTGACCGAAACTGGTTTTACATTTAAGATAAAATCTATGATTATGATTCAGTGATTTTTTTGTATGTGAGAGACGCTTCATTTCTGTCTAGTAACTGCTACAGAAAGGAGTTATAGCTACTTAACGAATTTCCTAGACCAATATAAGTAAGTTGTATAAATTCTTTCTATTCTTAAATAATTTTGATTAAACAGCCTCTCTTTTTTATATAGTTTAAAACAAAGTTTTATCTTTTTGTAATTTTTGTTACATAATGTGATTATGGTATGCCTTATTATATTATGTTCAAATGCTTTTAATGAACAAAATTGTCCAAATTTTTTGAATTGTTCCAGTTTTTTTAAAATTCACAGTTGTTTAAATAACTTTCAATAACGTGATTTCTAAAATAGCTAAGTAACTAAACAAATGACTTCATTCAATTGAACTATTGCCTTTATTTTTTTCGATATAAATTTAATAAAAAATGTCAGTATACTATTGACTGTTCAAAGGAGTATGAATATGCTTAGCTTGTATAAAGGATCTATTTTTAATAACTATAGTTATATAAATTTTTCTATATATTGGATTCGAGATTTAATTTTTAGAGTAGTAAACAAATGATTTTGTAGAATTTCAAATTATTTTCCCGTCTCCTTTTTCTTGGACCACTTAATTTGAAATTTATCAGTTTTGAGAGTATTGTTAGAAAGATCAACTAGCCACAAATTATTTATTTTAGATTATTGAGATATTTTAGCATTAGACTGATATATCAGAATTGCAATACATTTTAGTCAGATTTTAATGTAAAATTGTATTAATACAGGATATGAACAAGAGATCTGGCACGTTTTTATGATTGATAATTTACAAAATAATGAAGATAAGTTAAAATTAATGACTGCATGTAAATGATTTAATGGCTTTTTCAACGAACTTTCATGGTACATTGTTTATCGTATGGAGAATATGAAGATAGTAGTTGATTTCATGACAAATTCGCGCAAATATGTCACCTATTTTAATTCTAATCCTGGCCTTTAGGTCACTAATGATCAAACAACGTATTATCCAGAGGAATGTCTTTAGAATTACACCGGTGATCTTGGGCCTATGCATGTTATCTAAATCTATCTTATTGTAAAATCGCCAATGAAAATAATTAGACAGAGAAGAAAAAGATATTCAAATTGGAAAGTGGAAATTTCCTGCAATTAATATGGAAGATAATATTTACACAAGAAAATTTATTTTGGGATAGGGAAATCGTCTATGGAAAAACATTAACACTACTTATTGACATTTATTCTTTGAGCAAATGTTAATAATTTATATTTATTCTATGAGTAAATACCATTTTATTCATATTGATTGCTTCATTGTTCCATGAATATTAAGCATCAAAATATGTTGGACGTTTTATAGATACCCTGTATCTATCAAACATCTAGCATATTTTGATGCTATAGAACATTGATATAAGATTATTATGTGGTATTTAACCAGACACATTTTAATGTTTTTTTTAAAGAGTTAACTCTGTTAATCTGTTTATGAAAAATGCTGTTCCATTTATTTATGTTGTTGGCATTTTGCTTTATCTGGAAGGTATGAATTCAAACATTAGAAGTAAGAAGTCAGGTAAAGTGTCTGTAAAGTAATTTAAAGTTTATTTCTTTAAAATATGGTTGAGATTAGAAAAAAATGGGGTGAAAATACACTTTAGGTCCCCTCCTTGGCGCGTTTTCAAAAACACCGATGCCATGGCGAAAATTCTACCGCTATTTCAAAGTGAAATTTAATTAGCGACCAATGAAAAGGCTAAAACAAACGAGTAATTATTGAGCATGCGCGAGAAAACGCTTCAAATTCGTGAGTTGGCAAAGTAGGGGACCTAAAGCTCAGATTAACCAAAATTGGTATTATAAAATCCTATCAAATGAAGTTATATAATGGATTATTTGCCCCAGGATTATGGCTTAAGTTTTGGTTTCTCATTCGATATAGATGCTAAATTGTATTAGTAACAATCAAAACTTCTACACGAGAATCCACAGAGGATTACTGTAGGTTCTGATTAAGCTCACTATTCTAAAGATATATCCTGCTTGCTTATAAGCTGTGAGAGACATCAGATTTTGGAAAAACTATTATTATTTATCAATTATATTGTTTACATGCAATTATTAGCAATGTCAAACAGAGAGATTTTTAGATTAAGTTAGGTTGTTACAAGATTATCATGCTGCTTGGTTCTTCTTTTTACAGCAGCTACATACATCCAATTTCCTCGTAACATTAAAATATTAAAGTTATAAGGTAACAACTGAGATAGAAACTTTTTCACACCTAGACTCATCGAAGAATACACAATCACGTAAGAGAAACATTGAACTCTATCGTACATTCAATAATCACATACACTATCAGCACATCAGTCTTCGCCTGAAACAGGTATTGAACTCGCAACCTTCCCGTCATAGGAGCGTTGTTTTTCCCTACTAGGATATCTTAACTGCCAAAACATATATTTATCTGAAAAATTATGAAATTGTAACTTCAAAAAATTTAACAAATATACAATTTTTAAAATATAAAATGTTTTTGAGCATTTTTAAACATAGTTATGCTTTAAAGAAGACCTATTGTTAATTTCTTAATCATTAGTTTGGTAATAAGACATAAATTTATTTTTTAATGCTTTATTGCTGAACTAATGGTTAAAATTTCATTGTGTCATGGCCTTCAATTAATTAATTTTACGGTTGTTCTTGCTCAGACGTGGATATTTGTAATAGTCCTTCAATTCAAATTGCGTGTTTAAAAACTTAATTAAGACCTCTCAGCAAAAGGTGAATGCAGGCCGCCAAAACAAAAAGTATAAACATTTTTATATTCAACTTATTTTCCTAAGGGTTTCAACTGTTTAATAATCCAATGCGATTTTAATACAGGATGATTATAAAAGTATGACATGATTTGATTTTTTAATAATTCATAGAATAATTTATAAGCATACAACATTTATTCATAAAGAAACTTATATTTTTTATAGTGTGGATGTTGGCATAAATGATTTCTTTTTTAGTGCAGCTTTTATGAATATTGTCTTAGCATGTTACTAATTATATAGGCAATTTCCCTTTTTATTTTGAATATCATTCTTTATGTCTTCATAGACCATTTCACAGAAAGATGGATTTGGCCCTATTTCCTGAACATCCTGATCACGTGATATAATATCGTAGAACATTTTTTCCTTTGGGAGTTAGTAAAGAACATCATTAAGTTTTCAAAATGAAAATGCTGAGCATTGGTGACCTATAAGACCAGGAATATCATCCCAAATAACCGACATGTTTTCCCATTTTTGGCGTAAAATCCCAACCGCCTTTATATTTTCAGCGCAATGAAGGTGATAAAACTATTTGAATACGTATAATCATTAATGTCATTAACTTAAACTTATCTTTATTGAAACTTCAAAATATGATAGACATTTTATGGACCTTGTACATTTTTCATAAATTGAATCACAAATAAAAAATATTTTACCACAAAATTTCCTTGCGCAATTTCGCAAAATATGAAAATAAACGTGGCTATATCACCCATCAAACTAAACATAAATATCAAATTTCATAAAATTGTGATAGAATTTACTTTTATTAGATTCATAAATTGTTTTATCAGATTTATGAACAATGAAATGATTAGTCTGAGCTAGGCACAAAATAAGTATTGTGAAAGAGAAAGAATGGGTAAAAATAAATAAATAAATAAATAAAATAAAATAAAAAATAAAATAAAAATAAGTTATGTGGTTTGACATGGTAAATGGGTCAGCTTTCTCATGTCCTTTGAATGGGTTGCGTAATGCTGATAGTGCTTGTTAGGTAATGGTTATAAAAAGAAATGATCCTTAATTTTCTAAAGTATTATGTCCTTGAAGATAATGAATTAAATTATATACAATTTTCATAAATGATATTTTTAACAGAGAATTTTTTATTATATTTTTAATTATGAACTCAATAAAAGTGCTAAGGGATATACAGGATGCTTACAAATTAATCATCAGGTTTTGACGATTTACAATTTCA
Source organism: Latrodectus geometricus (assembly GCA_026290005.1). Lineage (NCBI taxonomy): Eukaryota > Metazoa > Arthropoda > Arachnida > Araneae > Theridiidae > Latrodectus > Latrodectus geometricus. The sequence continues at coordinate 39,782 of JAPDSC010086274.1, read as the reverse complement.
AATATATAATACCCAATCATTTGTATATAAAAACTATTGATATTAGTCTAACTTAAAGCTTTGCCGGCACCATTGTGATTCACCATACGGCCCTGATCATAAGTGTTTGTAAATTGATGTCTGATCAAGATAGCATTTTGTATTTTACATTACTTAAGTGCATAGTAGCATTTCATATTTTTAGTGACACTTAAAGGTAATTTATGAATCATGTTGCCTATGTCGCATTGTTTACACTGAAGTTTAGTATTATTGCTATGCTGATGAATATCGACCGGAACATATTAGGATATATATGAATCTAACTTGATTACCATAGTGATATTTGTCTATTTGGAAAATACATAAAATATAATGATGGACATGTAAGGATTTACAGAAAAACTGGATATATTATGCACCATGTTGCCTATATTGCACTGATAACACTGGAGTTTCGTATTACTGTTATACTGATAAATATTGATCAGAACATATGAGGGTATATATGGGTCAAACTTGATTACAACAGTGATATTTTTCTATTTGAAAAATACTTAAAGTATAATGATGAATTCAAGAATTAATGATTTACAAAAAAATTGAAAATATGCTTTTCCATACCATCTATCATTAAAATTTTTTAATCTAATGCTTTGTAGATTACATTTAATTATAATTTAATTATAACCTGATGAATCTTTTACATTCAAGCTTTGTATATGTACTAACATTGTATTGGGCAAAATACACTATTTGTTACTATATTAGATTCATTTCTTAAAAAATATTACAAGACTGCTTTTGAATATAATTAAAAATAATATACCACTAAATATAGAACTTACTATACAAAATAAATATAGGAATTTTCAAGGATTAATTATAAAATGAGTTTGGGAATTTCTGTTTATAGTCTCTGTTCAATTGTGAATATAATCAAACAAAAAATATTTGAATAAATTTTATTTATATCGTGCAAACAAACAAGTTTTAATGCATTTTCCCCCCTTTAATTTCATAGTTTGTAATTTGTTTTTCATTTGTGTTCGTTTTGAATTTCCAACATCATTCAAGTTTAGCTTGAATTCATTCTTCTTGTACTTATAAATCTTTATAGTTCATATATATTTTTTTATTGATCTGCTTAAAATTAATTACTTAGGTACTCATAACTTCTTTTAAAATATATAGTTGTTATGTTTTGCCTTTATTATTTTAAGCCTATTGATAGTTTGTTTTCAATGTCAACGAAACCGTGACAAAAAATTGCCGTTTCAGAAGACATTTTCATTTTAGAAGAAAGTCGCTGATATGTTGCTTGACGTTTTCATAGTATGACCGTCTAGTTGCGAATCAGTCTAGTGTGAAATGTTTCTTTCCCAGGAAAAAAAAAAAAAAAAAAAAAAAAATGCTCGAACTTTGAGATTTTTACTATAAATTTGCATTTTAAAACTTTTGAAAATGCTTACATAAAATATCAAACGTTATTCTGTTTCATATTATCTCTTTGATTCATAACGTATTTTAACTAGTCAGACTGATGTTTTAAAACGAATTGTGACTCCATCAAAGGGAGTAATAAATTCGTAACAATTTGTTACTGCATTTCTGCGGATAGCTTAGAGCAACCCTCCTGTTAAAGTTGCTTAATCATAAGATTCCGTGAAACGAAAAGCTTTTTGCCTAGTAGATTTTAGTTTATGAAAACTATGGAAAAATTCCAAAAGAAAATAATCCTAGCTTTGCTTTTTTTTTGGCTATATAGTGTGTATAAACTTTTCTGAGAATTTCTCTAACAGCTATTTTGAGATATTTCTTAGAAGAAACAAATTTTCTTTGTAAGTTGACAAAATCTATGTATATTACCCTGCATTCCGGAAAAAAATTAGAACAGATTGACTTGAAACGTTTTATGATATAGTGCTTTTCTGTAAAGCTGTATTTTAGTAATAATTCGAAAGATGATATTATTGATTTTTTTTAGTGCATTTCTTTTTTACAATGAACGTCAAAGTATTTTGTAATTTCTTCTTTAATAAAAAGTACATTTTAATTTAAAAAAGGGTTAAGTTTATATAATGTTTTTGATAACAACAACCAGCAAATATTGAAAAAATTGTTAAGAAAATTTGTTAAACAAAACCATAAAGCTATTTTAGAAATACTTTGTTTTTTGTTTTTTAAACAATATATATATATATATATATATATTGATTGTTGTTTGTAAAAAGCATCATAAAAAGCATTTTATAAAGAATCATGGAATTCTTACTTATCATTTTAATTTAAAACTCATTTTTTGTAACATTTTTTAACAATAAAAAATGTTAAATGAAAAAAATATTATAAATAACTTATTTTTATTAATGATTATGATTTTACTTTCATTTTTAAGAAATATATTTTCATATTTCTCTTCTCGTGTTTTTGATAAAATTTCTTATTTAAAGATCTAGTGTTTTTAAAATTAATTTAGAGTATAAAAAGCAATTGTGTGATTCGCATAATATATTAAGAAATAATGGAAAATCTAAGAATGCAAAATTTTTTGGGCTTATGTAGCAATATAGTTTCAGTTCTATTATTGTTTATTTTTGAAAAAAAAGTGCCAAAAACATCAATAAAATGTTTAGTCATTTTATTTTTCGCTTCACGGTCACTAGGCCAAACTAGAAGGAATTCTAGAGAACTCAAACCTATATAAAAATCCTAACTCGAGATAGGAACTAAAACCACGAATTATCGAACTGAAGGTTATTGTTTTAGCTATTCAAAGAAGGAAAAAATTTAAATTTATTAATTTTATGCATTTAATGACAATATTTAATTTTTATAAGGTAAATTGATTTTTGAAATAAACTTTTGCTCTGTAAACAAATTATTTCTATAAGTTTTAATTAGCATATATTAATGTTTATAATGAAAAAAATTACATGTACTATATTTTTTATTAGGTAATAAAAAGCGTTTGTCTATTAATTGAGAGAGCTCACTCCAAATCAGTGATCTCAGCAGAACGTATTGATAACATTTGTTTCGTAAATGATAATGTAATAAAACATAAAATTATTAAAACTTTATAGTTCTTTAAAAATAATAAAAAATAAATTTTAATTTTAAGAAGTTTTAAGCATGCAAAATATTTTGAATACGAATTATCAACACTTTTTAAAAAATTGTTATGAAAACTTGTTACACGAATTACATACTCGTTAGTTAACTGACTATATTGAAAGATGTTTTATGTTATTTAAGAAATATTTAACTGATTATACGTATACCAGTACCGAGTTACTAAAATTTCTGATTTACGCTTGGGTTCGATTCCTACCTCTGGCAAAGATGTTTCATCAAATATTGCTTTAAGAAAGGATTGTTCGGAAATCCACTTTAAGCTATAGTTCTCGGACAAGTTGGCCCTTATAAGAAGAAAGTGACCTACTTGCATAGCAGTGTAGGTGAATCCGGATTATACCTTAGATAAATGGGTCCAAAAAAACCCGTTAATCTAAGATACAACCCGGGCTCTTATCACTTATCTTTTATCATGCCTTGTAATTTTGAACCTCTGTCAGATGACGAAGTTACACTTGAACTGGTAGCCTCTTCTCCACATCTACACCACACAAATGGTAGAAAAAATAGTAGTAGGATGAAAAAAAACATATATTATACTTTAATTTAAATATATAACAGAGTGAAAAGACAATTATATAAAGATGGCAATTTTACTAAATTGATAATATTTATTCTTTAAGCTATACCGAAATCTCTAACAATCTAAGCTACTGACTTTTGCTACTTAAGCGATTTACAATAAATAAGCTTAAAAAAAAGTTATTATAATGGTTTCCATGTAATTGCTTGGTTTTTAGAACAAGCAAAGTTGAGATATTGGCAAACAGAAAGGGGATCAAGAGAAAGAACGTGGTCTCGGTTGCGTGTCTTTAAGGCGATTTGCGTGTGTTCTTTCGAAACGGTTGTTGTCAGGCGCTTGATCTTGACATGCTTTGTTTTTTTGGGATGATCATCCCAGAACCAGAAACTTAATCCCGCCTGTGGCCTCTTTTATGCTTACAACGATTTAAGGATAAATGGGCGAGAGAGAAAATAACTTTCTTGCTGATTATTTTTGCTTCAGGAAAAAACTTTCAAACCCTTTTCACTGAGTCTGCTGCTCTCTGCTCGTACACTCAGCTTCGGGGAAACACCATTTCCGGGTGAGTATTTTCGCTTATAGTCTTTTAATCACATTAACAATTAGGTGTGTTATACCCACTAGCTCTATCAGAGGCAATATGTCGAAAGTAGAATAACAAATTATTCACTGATTTGAAATAGATTGTTCTTCATGACACACAGAGAATATATTTAAATATAATAGTATTGTGCATAGATTATTTCCCAAATCCTGTGCCGAAAATAGATGAATTATTAATTCTGATAGATTATATTTCATACCACATGAACTAATCTAATATTGAACATAGTATTTTCCAAGCAAAATATCGATGTTTAGAAAGGTAATTATTTCCTAATTCTGAATAATTTATTCTTCAAACTGTAGAAATAATTATTGTAAGTAATATTGATTATAGAGTATTTTCAGAAAATGGTATTGAAATTAGAATAACAAATTATTCACTGAATAGGTTAGCTTTTAGATCATAAGAATTATTCTCGTATTGAGAATAGAATGTGTTTTTTCAACACAGATATTGAAAACAGAAATACGAAATATTTAATATTCCAATTGGATTATTATTCTAAGCACAAAATCATTTTGTTATTATAGATTGTGTATACAGTGTTTTTCAAGCAATATTACACTATACATCAATCTTTCAAATATTTCACGTAGTATATTTTGATCATCTCTTTTATTATTAAAAAATAGAAATAAATTTCAGAGTATAATATAATATGTAAGTTTAAACAATATACAAGTATTTAAATATCAAATTGCTTTTACGATGGCCAAAATATTTTCCGTTATCTTTTTGTTAGAATATTTTGAAATTAAAAATGCTATTAATAAAATAACTTTAAAAAAATTAATATAGCAGTAGCTTGAATATTGTTAAAAAAACGATTTGACATTTTTTGAAATTTTCCCCATTATGAAAATTATAATTATGCATTAATAACGAAAGGGAAAGAAAACTAATGTGAAGTAGCTTTCTCTGTGAAGTTATGATAAGAGAGAGAACACTGTTTACTAAATTTAATGAAACTATAAATAATTATTGGTAGAAATATTTGCTTTATTTTTTTCTTTACGCTTTTAGTTAATTTTTTACTTCATATAAATAGAATAAATTTTATATACTTCAGAACTGATGAAAGAGCATTTTAGTTCACATGTGTTAAACTAGATGTCCAAATCCCACCTGTTTCCGCATGCCGTAGCTTCCAAAGAAAAACGTGCTTAGCTTTCGGGGGAAAAATTGAGTTTTAGAAAACGGTATTCTTACTTTGTTCAAAACACTTTTCCACACCAAATGTGATCTGATATAGTTTATCTAAAAAAACATATCAAATGATAGGTTGAATATTTGAAAAAAAATTCCATTTAGTAACGAATTATAAAACATTAAAATGGGAATTCCTTTCATCCTCATACTAATACATTTCCTATCTTTGACGTGTTAAAATTATTTAACTACTTTTAATGAAGAAGAGAAAAATAAGAATATTGTTATTTTTAAAATTTTCGTGAGGACATAGATAGAAAAGATGAGATCCGATGACGTACATACTTTTTTTTTTCTCTCAAGCAATTATTCAGAGATTATACTTTAAAAAGGAGAATTAGACATCAAAGTACTTGAAGAGGACAAAATTTTGAACCGGTGTTTCATTGCTTAAAAGAGTTACTGTGTTAAAAATAACTTTATTGTCAGTTTAAATCAGCGTTAAACATTACTTAAATTAATTATAAACTTCACAATCAAAATTTTTAAAAAGCATAGCTTTTATTTTAAGTTCGCTAAAGACAAACATACACATAACTTTTATTCCATTTCTTGCAATCATTCTAAATTCACCCTTGTTGAAAATTTGGCGTACATACAGAATAAATTTTAGTCAGTTTAAATCAGCTTCTATTACTATAGATGTTGGTTAGTTGACAAGGAATATGCAGTAAGAAAACTAAAACATGTGTTTTTTTAAAAATTAGAATAATATAGATTTATAATTTTAATTATGGGAAATTTTGAAATTTTTTTTTTCAAAAGAAAAAGCTAATTAACATTCTTGTAATTGCAGATTTTTTTTTCTAGCAGAAAAATGTAACATAGTATCATTTTTAGTTTACCTTTGCAAAGCAAATGTATTAATAGGGATTCAATAATTCACAACAAATCTAAAAATAAATTTTGTTTTATATTTGTTCCTTTATTTTCGAAATTTACCAATTCGAGTGGTTCCGTTAAAAGTTTTCGATTTTTCCAAATTTGGGTAAAAATTTACTGTATGGTTGCTCTTCGCGACTTTTTAAAAAAAAAATCGCCAAAAATCTTGCCAACCTGCACAAGCGAGGTCTTAAAATAAACAAAATATTCCATTTTTCATTGGTCGGAATCCCTCATCTGTGATTGGTCAGAATTGGTTGGGTTGCCAGAAAATGTTATTTATCTCCAACTTTGGAAAATTGCGCTAAGAGCGACCGTACAGTAAATCTGAGCCCAAATTTGTAACCCTTAAATACTTAGCCCAAAAATTAAGAAAAGAAAATCCTTCAAGAAGAAAAAGTTTTCGAAAATGCAAATGTCCTGCAACAGATTTCATCTATCCTCTCGGTGGTTCTAAAATTTTTAATTTGTGATATTTGATACGAAAGCACAATATAATCTTCAGAATCATTTAAATGAAGGCTAGATTTTTTTATGATATTGTTTTTACAAATATTTTTTTCAGAAATATCAAATATTCCGAACATTTATATTAATGAAAAATCACTTAATAAATAATTACACTATGTGATACAAAAAAAGATTAACTTGAGGCATATTTTTAATGCGCAAATGTATTTAAATTACGTAAATAATGTATAAGTAGTTTTTAACAATTAATAAAAATATTTTTAAAATAATAAAAGTATATTTCGAAAATGAATACAGAATTCTTTGTGAACATTTGGTGGTTAAAATAAACATTTCTGAAAGTAATTTTTATAAAAAAAAATAATTTAGTTTTTATGGACATTAAAAAAATGTACAACCAGATAAAATTTAAAGTTTAGCAGCTGATTTAATATCGTGATATGTATTCCACTTTCTCAATGATTAGGTAAGGTAACTCAGATATTTTTCTGGTTTCTTATTCCTGTTGGCTGAACCTACTAAATGTAGGTAATCTTCTCATCATTTTGAACAACGGACAAGTAATGAGGTAGGTGCCTGTGACGACATATTACTTTACACGTCACACCAGTAGAAGGACATGATTACGGATTTGTTTATTTGTTGCTCATCAGCCATTTTATGCACATGAAGACTAATTTGACTGGTATTTATAGTTTAAAATAAATTCCGAGCCATTATAAACAAGAAACATTATAAACATGGAAATTCGATACCGAACTTACTAATTGCAAAATTGAAGGCAAGAACATTAATCATTTGGTTGTCAACCTCGAAAAACCAATGATTAATGCTCTCAAAGCTGATTAACTTTCAACATGGTTAGGCTATCTTAGCACAATCTTCTTTAGCTGGGTCAGATACTGAAATCACAAGTTACCAGTCACGAAAATGCTTAAGTTGGAATCTCTATTGAATTTAAATTATATTGATCTTTTTTTTGTATTTTACTGTGCATAACCTGACAGGTAGGTTACAGCGGATACTTTTGGAGCTCTATGCTAAAATGCTTGTAGCTCACATTGAAGAAGATAATAGAACATAAATTATAAATAATCAATTTATGTTGTTTAAGAAAGGTCAATTGAATACTTTAAATCAATAGATGGAGACTAAAAGACATGTCTTGAAGTAAAGTACATAAGTCTGATTCACAAAATCTGTAATAGAGGATGATTCAAAGAAAGTAAAAGTAACAAATTTTCACTTTTAATGAGTTTAAGATTAAAATCTTTTAGTAAGTCTCATTTTCGAATCTGAAGATAATTCAAATAACTAAGAGAACGATAATGCTCCTATTCCTAATCTTTTCCTTAGTTGGTTTATCAGATCTCCATATAACGGGCAGTCTAGGAAAATATCTATAGTTTCCGGATCTTCGCATAGACAATGGTCAGTATGCCAGAGATTAAATCTAAATAGAACCGAATTGGTAAGGAAGGATCTTGTTCTAGTTCTGGCCAGCTATACACATTCTAATCGAGAATTCGTCAGTAACCTATGATTTTTTTTTAAAAATAGAGATGTGAGAGGAGAGGATGCTTCAGCATATTTGCTATTTTCCCATTGGTTAAAGTATTTCCTCTAGGAAACGTTTCCTGATGTGTTGCTCCAGATCATCAGAACAGATGGATTTTAAAGCATATCGACTTTAGTTTCTGCTTTGGCCAAGGAGTCAGTGGTGTCATTGCCGGTAATTCCAGAATGTCCAGGGACCCAAACTAACTCTATTGACAAACATTTTTGAATAGATTGCAAAATTTGTAATCAAAGCAGTTGGATGATAGTCGGGGAAATAATCTAACAGCTCTTGATAGTTTGAGTATGTTCATCATGTTGCCAGTTGGAATTATTTCTTACAAATAATACATCTTATTCATGCATCGCAAAAATGAAATATCGGAAAAAGCAATCCATCACGCGGGTGTTGAAGCACAAAACACTACTTACATTTATTTCCTGTTGTTTCATAATAGTCGGTATCAAAGCAAGGATATTTTAATACGATGAGTAAAGTTTTATTGATATTGGATTACTGAAATATATTTTCCAACTATTTACTTCTGCTACTGAAGCACAAGGAACTTTCTTATAAATTTGAACTATAGGTTTGAGGTCTGAATCTGAGCTGATATCTCGTTTTCCATGCCACGACAGAGGTAGGATGTAAGAACATATGAAATTTTAACATTTAAAAGCCCTTCTACCATGATGGTGTTTGAGTTAGGTATAGAACCTGTACCAAACAAGAGAGCGATCTTTTTATCATTAGACTAACTGTTCTAGATTTTACTGTTAGGTCAGACCATGGCATCTGTGTTAATTGTGTTATAACTTTCTCTTTTACTTCGTCTAAAATTTATGTTTAGGTATATTTATACGATTTCTTAGAGCAATCTAAAAATTTAACTCATTACTAACAGCTTGTCATTACTAGTGCAGTCAAAAAGCAACTTTACATGATAGAGTTGCTTAATTAGAATACATTTTCATATATCATACATTTCATACATTTTCATATATAAATATTATGGTTTATATTTAAAACCAAATATGATGCTTATAATCAATGTAATGAAATTCTAATAGTAATATTGTTTGCATCTTCAAAAGTTGTACAGTTTTATTAAAATACGATAGGTTTTTTTCATCATAAAATTTTTATAATGATTGAATTTAGCAAATAATGTATGAATTATTCTTACCACTACTTTTAACAAATGAAGAAGTGCTTACACACAAAAACATGGTAATTGGTGTTTGAAATGAAAACATACATTGCCTTGCAAGTTTGAAATAATAGAGAATAATACTTTAATCATTACACACGTCATTAATTTCGTTGCAAGAAAATTGTTTTCAATGAAGTGAGATTAACCAATCAGAACATTGCTACCTTATATTGCCTTAAGAACAGAGTATGTTTTTCATTGAAGAAACTAAAACGTTCTATTTCATAATCGAATAAACACATCTTATGCATTGCGCATAAATTTATGTATGAAGTAGGGATTTGTCTTCTTTGCATTTTATTTATTTTGATGTTGGTATATATATATAATCAAATATTTACTCATTTTCATTTTTAAAATTATCAGAATCATGATGATTAAAGTCGTCTTCTCTGCATTACTCGCGGTTTCCCTTGTGTCCGGATGGCCGACCGGAGCACCGAGTAAAGCCTGCGAGGCCATGCTACCTCATCATGGTCAGAACAGACCTCAGCCGGCCCACCTCTCTCCTTACACCCTCACCCAATCAACGGATTCCTACCGGCCAGGAGATCAGGTCATCGGTAAGTGAATCACAAAAAACTTATAGCATGCATTTTTAAAATTTAAAATATTTTTATATGTAATGAATTCTTGTAAATACCACAATTTGTGATTATTTCTGTTATTTCGAAACATGCATATGATCATAGACTTGATAAGATTGTTTACGTTGAAAATTTTTGGTTTACATATTTTAATCTTGCTTTTTGAAAAACCTTGATTTCATTATTTCTGAATATAATACATTTTGGATGAAATAGGAAAAAACTGCTTAAAATTGCATGATTTAATTTTAAAGTATACATAGATAAATTTGTTTGCTTTTTCTTCAGAAATATATGTTTCAAAGGAAAATGCTAACAGCAATTGGATATCGTAAGCAATAATTAGCAATAGAATTTGTAGAAGCTTTCAGAATAAGCTTTACAAATAAAAGTTTTCGGAATGAATGATTTTTATTGCTTTTGCTGATAAAGCTTAAAAAGCATAAGTTAAAATATAAAATGTTATAAAAATGTATAGAATTATATGTAAAAATTCTTGCACTGAAAGTTAGAATTTTTTATCATGAAGAATATTTAAGTATTTTATATTCCAATTATATATGTTATACCATAAATATTTATACTTATTTATATTTTTTGAAAGGGTAGTTTAATCATTTGCCTGTGTGATCAGAAATATTTTAGGTTAATATTAGAAATTGTAAATATTAAAATGATATAATTTTTGGCTAATTATTGAACATTTACATGAAAAGAAAGCATTAATAAAGCGATTATATTGTACCCAAAGTTTTTCACTAGATATATTAAATTTGATTCTTGAAATTTAAGTAAAATTTTCTTTTATTCTCTAATTGAGGTTTTTGAAAATTCGGAATTTTCTACCTAATAAAATATTTAAATTTTGTAAATATGTGTTAATAGAAAAAAACACATGATTATTTGGGATTTATTAATTGGGATATTTTAATAATAAAATTTTACTGTGTGTGTGTAAAATTATATTAAAATTGCATTATATAGTTTTTTATAAATAAAAATTAAAATGAATTTAAATTTTAGAAGCATGTATGGCTCATTAATAGCTTATTAATAACCATTAATAGTTTTAAAAAATTCTAATATTTTTTTTAAATTATTATTTTACATATTTATGCTTTATTTTCCAATATTTATACAAACATCATTTTAAGATAATATAGCAACTGTAATTTCAAAACTTTTACAATTAAATTTCATCTAATTTGAATTTTAGATGTTTTCCAAAATTAATTATAAGAACCGATGAAAATGGAAAGCTTTAAATTATATAAAAGTGCAATTTTGTTCCTTTTAATATGTTAAAGTTTAAAAAATTTCTTTGAAAAGTATCAAATGGAAATTCTTATCAGTTTTATATAATTCTTATATTTATTTATTTTTTTTATCAGAAGACTTCAACAAAAATGTGATTCCTTTGCATAAAACTCGTTCTAAATAACTTTTACTTTTTACAATTGTGCTTTTATACTGTTTCATACAGTTTCATTTGAATTTTATGAAATATTAAATTATCTAAAATTAGGATTGTAAAGAAAAGTAAATGAAAGATTTTAAAATATATATCCACAGTTAAATTGTAGAAATTCATAAATATTTACTGAATTTTAAGTTTATTTACATCAAAACACACAGTAAATAATAATAAGATTGAATATTTATCAATTAGGTATTAAATGAGAAAAATGAAGGGGAAGATATATAATAAATACCGTTATTTTCTTAGAAAAAATTGCACAGTGTTTGTTGAAAGAATGGAGGATCCAATGGCGTAGATGTTTTTCTTCTATTCCCAGTTTTTACGCAAGTATAGCAATTTCAAAACTGATATCTTTATTTTAAAACTGCCTTTTTGCTTCAAGAATAGAGGCTGTGGTTTTTTAATGTTTATTAACAATACATTGTTTAAATTAATTACATCACTGGGTAAGTAATTTTACAGGAAATTCAAATCAGTGTAATGAGGGCTTAAATTACAAATACTGTTATCAAAGTTTTGGAATGGTACATAACCTTGAGTTAGCCAAATAACACTATCCAAATGTAAGTTTCATTCCATTCTGTGTACAGCTATTCTCAGTTCAACCCTGGATAAAAAGTCTTTGGACAAATAGAATAAAGATTTTATAAAATAGATTCAGAAAGATAAAGTTTGCGATTTTGTGTTATTGAATTTTTGAGATTTTATATACTTTGTAGTTCTAAGTAAAATCAAATAAAGGAGATTTTCTTATAAAAATGATGACAAATGAAAGCAAGAAATTTATTTCGAAGCAAATGGATCAATGTATATAAAATGTAACCTAAAAATCTTTTAAAATATTTGAAAGTACTTTTGAATAATAATGAAAGGAAAGAAACATAAAGAGATGATTCAATTTTTTAATATTTCCTCCTCTGGAATGTTTGTTGTGGAAATCCACATTAAACTGTTATTTCCTGTACAATCAGCTCTCGCGTGTAAAGATGATTATGAGAAACAAGCCAAATTAGTCTTGTAATCGAAGAATTTTAATACTTCCTTCATGTTTTGTGCTTTTTGAGGTTTCTATAAATTTGAAAATTTGTCTTAGTTTTCTGGTAAGTTCTAAAGTTTTATGAGAAGCCATTGAAATTCTAAAGTGACAATAAATTTATACGTGCACGACATAATGTATAGTCACAGTTAAAGGTATTTAAAACTGAGCAAATTGGATTAACAATCAAGACAAAGCCTCAACAGTATATAACACTTTATTTATTAATTGAAAAAGAAAAATAGAGACCTTAGTTAGCACCATCAAATTCTTTTCCTCCCACCACATCAATTGGGAAACATTGATTTTATGAACACTTAATGTGGGTGGACATTTTCGAGCTAATTTGATGGAAATAAATTTTTCTGTTAACTGAAATTTTAATTTTCAAGCAATAAGAGAAACTCTAAAGTAATTCACTTTCCGGATACTTGTAATTAGTTCTTGTCCTTGCATCGAGAGCTACTATTGCCATCTATGGTTTGTAATCCTTCGGTAATACTTAAGCTGTATATAAACTGAATAACTCTTCGTGGGCTCACCTTTTTTAGGTGAGTAGGATGTCCCAATCCCGAGCTACCTAAGGATCATTATTCTCTCTTCTCCTTATCTTCGACGACTAGTAAGTGAGCTCTCCATAAGTAGTAGTTTCTTGTTTCTCATGGGCAATTAAAATACTTGTGTGTTGGTCATGCGTCACAACACTTTAAACGGGTGGTACACTGTGGTCCTCAATGTATCAATCGGCTGCTGTTGCTGCTAGGGATCAAGTGAAGGGATCACTTCCTTGGCAATTTATATACTCGTTACTTGTTGATAAGCACGCCTAACACTTTTCATGCAGTATCACCATTTCTAGTACAAAAACTGCTGACATAATTTGGCGGTAACATACAAAATGTGAAAAAAAATTACGATCTGGGAATCTTATTCATTTTGACTTGAAATAAATAAAGCATTGGTAATAGGTAATTTAAAAAATGTGAGTTAATTTCCAATCGAATAATCATTTTAGAAAACTTTAAATAAATCGTGTGGTGTTCTTTTTAACCCGGTCTTCATAAATGTTACAGATACAGAATTTTCGTAATCACTTCGTAATCAAAGAGTTTGTACTGCGTGCCGTATAAACAACGACGTGACGGTAAAATTATTTCCTCCCACAATGTTATCCTAATATTTCAGACACCAATAATATCAAAATACGTAAAACAGGTTATATAAACTGCAAAATTCGTTCATACATTCCTTACCCTCTTAGATATTTTAAATGTCAGAGATATGGTCATTATTAATTGGCATGTCAGTACATTGATCCTAGTATATGCGGAAAATATGAAGAATTGATCATGAAACTGATGCTTGTACTTCAGAAATTTTCAAATGTTGTAATTGTTTTAGTTCAGATGTTCTTTTTCCAAACCTTTTTCTATATGGATCCTAGCAAAAGAAGTAATTGCAGTCAAGATAAAGCAGAATATTACTGTCTCAAAAACAAGAAAAGCTGCTATTGCCTTGCTTCTGAGTTATAAACTGAACATCAAAAGCTTACGTCTTCTTCTTTTCAACTCTACAAAAGGAACCTAAAATAGACAACCATCCAGCAAAGAAAAATAGTTTACCAGTATCAACTACACTTTTCACTTTTGTCATCTAAACCCCCTACTATACCTTCAACAACCAATAGCTAAGGTCCAAATGATTTTATGACCAATAAGCTGCCTTGATAATTACAGTGCTCTTTTTTCATTATAGTGTACGTTCAAGCACCTGCTGGAACACCTTTTAAAGGAATGATGGTTCAAGCATACGATCCACGAACGAACAGTACCATTGGAGAATTTCTGGAAGGCACTGGTTTGAAGAAATTGTCCGAGTGTTCAAGTATGTCCCATGCTGATAATAGAGATAAAAAATCCGCTACTCTTGTCTGGGTAGCTCCCCAAGATTCTGGAAATGTTAGATTCCGGTAAGTAAGATGAGATTCGAAAGAAATTTTGCCTGGCTTTCTTTCCTTATAAGTATTCTTAAAAAAATTTTTTTTTACAAAATTTTGAAATCTATAATTATTGAATGACTTTTTTTTAAGAATACCGTATAGTTTTTTCGAGTGTTTATCAGATGTCGATGGCTAAAATTTGGAAAATTATTAGACTCATGAAACAGTTAATGTGTTCGAAATGCAGGAATTGATTATGAGTGTTGTAAGTTATAAAGTTTATACGAAGTTCTAGTAACTGTTAACGAATGTTTTTTAACTTATCTTTTACAATATGAAGAGTAGGTATTTTGGTACTTGTACGACAGACTGTCGACAGACTAAGATGATCAGTAAGTATATTTGACAAATATTGAGAATTGGCGAGGACAATTTATGGGTTACCATCATGAAAATATTTTTTGTTATGATTACTTGGTATACATATTAGGTTGGGGAAAAAGAAATCCATTATTTTTACGTGAACTTTATGTAACTTCTTTTGGATTCACTTTGTAAAAAGGTTTAAAACAGCTTTCATGTAGATTTTTAGGTCTTGTGCGTTACGGCTGCTGACATGCGGTTAACTTCGATCATTTTTAATATTTTATAGACATTTTCGACGATGCTGTATCCACATGCGAGGTGAATTTCTAACATCAAAAATACCCGAACGGAATCGACGAAACAAAAATTGTACGTAACTGGCTGTTACAGTCTTATATAGGACGATAAACACCTTTCACAATTTTAGCTACCCGGCTATCTTTTTCGCCGTTACAAGAGAAAAACGAAAATGTATCGAATTTTCTGTTTGTTGTCTTCCATTTTTAAAACCTTGTACTCGTAACTGAATTCATCAAACAAAAAACCGCAAGAGGATATTTTAGTGTCAAATGTCACCTTTCCAACGAACATAAATCTGAAATTGTTTGATAGATACCTGACGAGATATCGATAGCTACAGACGTCTACCGAAAAATTAATGGATTACTTTTTCCCCAAACTAATATTAAGCTTTTGAGAAAAACTGCGAGATTATTTCAAGTGAGCTCAGCTTAAAATTGATTAGTAATATAGATTTTTTTTTAAAAATTTGTTGTCATTGGATTATACAGATTGGTCTCCTAAAATGCAATACCCTGAAGGAAGTATGCAAATCATGTGACATTTACTTCATGAGTTTGAGGAGATGAGGTATGTAAATCGATAGCATTGCAGTTCATATGCTTATCATTAGCGACTGTACTATCTGCAAGTGTTTATTGCAAGTCAACTGTTTTTTGTGTGAGCTGCTTAACTATACCTCGCAGATTGAACATCTTTTCGAGAATGTTTCCGAACTCGACGAGAAAGTATAGTAACTTGTATGAATTAGGAATTCGCAGAAATTGCTAAGTGTGTTGGATGAAACCAGGTAAATGTAAAATGGATCTTCAATTACAGGATGCAGAAGAGAATGGCGGATAAATAGGCTGATCACACCCACCTCATTGTACCACTTTACGCGGTGACAGTCGTATTGTGTGCATGGTAGTGATTTATCATTCAGCTACATCTCGAGCCATAGCATAATAGGTTTAATCTGTTGCGCATCATTTGATATTCACTCGTATTATTCGACTTCGTTTGTTTCTGGATGGAATATCCACAGAGTCCATTGTTTCGTTTCGCCTAGACTCAAAACCACAGACCTTTGCGCCACCAATGTTGCGATGCACGAAGTACATATAGAACGAAATGTAACGATATTATCTATACTGACGTAAATCGTTGCTCCTTGCAACATCACAATGGTAGGATACTAGTCTGGAGATCCCGTGATGAGAGGCTGAGGAAATGTTGCGTTATGCTTCGTCACAATGGCTCTGCATTGGGTATAATGATTTGAGTGATATCCTTTTTGTATTTTGTATGCATTGCCAGAACACTGAACAATTATCGGTATATCTGATGTATTATAGGCCATAGTCCTCCCATAACTCCAGTGCTTGCCATCAGCTATATTCAAACGGTATAAAGTGCGATTACTCGTGTCACGCAATATTCAATACTTCTGTAGTCTTCATATTGAATTTCCTCCTTGGTCTGTTTATTCTCTCGATCTATCACTAATCGAAAGCTTATGCTTTTGATTAGCAACTGGGCAAACATCTCGGCAGGGATACAACTTTGGTAATATGTGGAATCTTCATGGATTGATATGAAGCCCGAAGGATACATCCAAAGACTTTTTTTATGTCGAGGCATGTGGCAGCTGTTACATCCAACAGTGGTAGCTATACCAACTACATTACTGATTTTATCCACATTTCACAAGAGGGCTGGAATTTCAATCATTTGATATTTGCATAACTTGTTATTTTTGTTAAATGAATGTTGTCCTGTATTTATTTTGTCTGAATTTTGTTTCTAAATGAATCTGTTTTGATGGGGTTGCATTTTGGGTGGCCAGCTATGTATATACATACATCTATTATCAATACAATAATATAAAACATGTTAGTAAATTAATGTGAAATGATATATAATTTATTTTTTTTTTCAGGGCTACAATTGTTCAACAGTTCAACACATTTTACCATGGACTGTCAGCTGCAGTGCAAAGAACTTAAAATCGAGGAATTTCCTTTTAAGATTCTCTAAAAGGATCTATTTCAGGGATCGATGTATTTCATTGTCAATTTCTAAGTGAATGAATATAATTTATACTTTAACGTTAATAGAAAGTAGATCAATCGAAATGATAAAAAAAATTTCGTAGTATGAATTAAGCAGAGTATAATTGTTTGCATAAATGATAGGTCTTTGAAATTTTATGAATTTAAAATTTATTTACTTATCCTGAATTGCACACAAGAAAAATTATTTCGCTTAAATGTCCCAAAATGAACAAGACAATTTTAAGGAAAATTGAACTGAAATTTCTTACTTAATCTCTATTATGTCTATTTAGTGTAGCATGTAGTTTAACAAAAAGATAATTTTTATAATTGTTCTTAGTGCTTTTATCCTATTCCTATTAAAAATCTTAACTTTGTTTCATTTTCACTAATTTTATAATATTAATTCTGAAAATATTACCTCAAGTTTATTATGTCTTCATTCTTTTTAGATTTTATGTAAAATTTTATAATGGAATATTGTGGTTTTATTACCTGGTTCTATGATAAGCATCTTTCTTAAGAAGATTATCTGTGTAAATATAGACTTCAGAACATTTTGAAACTAAGTCTTTAATACCATATGAAAATGTAATTCAGAACTGTATGTTTAAACTATTGTTTCAATAAAAATTGTTTTTTTATATTTTTATGTGATTTTTATTCACTTTCATCATCTAATAATAAATATCAACTGTGTGTGATGTAACTTGAAAACTCTTCAAATAAAAAAAAAATAATAATTTAATCAATTTATATTTTTATGAGATAAATTTACATTAATGAGATATGGGTACGTTTTGATTTCAATTGAACAATTTTTTTAATTTAAAAAGGGATTTATATTTTAAATTAAATATACAATTCCTTTTATGTTTATGAGATCAGATTTAAATATTCCAAAATTTTCTGCATTAGACACAAAAAATTCAAAGAATAAAGAATGTCAAACTTTGGCAGTTTTAGTCCTACAGAAAGATGCTCTAAAAAATGCCATCCAAAGACAAATATTATTAAAGTTGAAGGTTGTAGTAAAAAGATTACAATTTGAGTAAAAATAGAAAAAGGGTTGCGATAATATGATAATGAAAATTGTCACTCTGAATCAAGTGGCTTGATTGAAAGCATAACTATCCGAAGATTGTGATGAAGAAAGGGATATATGTTCAAATGTTTTTAAGGTTCTCTGTCTCCGCTGATAAGGTGAGAAGAAGAGGATATCAGCTCAGGGGTCGACCTCATCATTTGATCATGGTTAAAAGTTACTACCTGGTTATATGTGTTCAACAGATTTGATTGGCTGTAATAGTCTGCTGGAAAAGTATTGCAATAATCTAATTAAAAAGTTAAAAGATTGTAGTTAAAAATTAAATCAACATTAAGATTACGTGGCCCGTTATATGATACCACAATGAAAAATATAAACGTATGTAAACTGCCCGTTGAATAAGAATGTCGCGTGTTTTAATGAAATTGATTTCCTTAAATTGTACTAGATCAAAATATCTGTTCGAATGTTTTTTCTATATTATTAATAGAAAATACTAACCAGATGTTCCTGACTCACAGCCTTGATCCGCAAGTAATGTACAGCAAATATTCTTGCAAATAAATCAATAAAACAACATATAAACATTTTTTATACTTCTATTTTAAAATTTTGGAAATTATATAGATTCTTAATAACCAAAAATAAATTTTTGAAAATTATTTTATTAAATTTTCATCTACATCAAGAATTATATCATTCACTGTATTCCTGAAGGAAGGAAGAAAATATATATTTAAAAAAAAGGTTCTTTATCAGCATAATTGTATTTCAAGGAGACTAAGAATTATCTTATTAAGTTGTCAGAAGAAGATATCATTGTGCTATTCAAAATAGAGAGAGATTGTGTCTGTCAGAGTTTTTCTATGGACTTTTTACGCCATGATGTAAACAATCTATGCTTTATAAATTAAAATCGGAAATATTATTTTAAGAAAATACAACAGAAGACTATTCGAAACAATTGAATGGGAAATACATTGGCAGTCAAATTTATAATTTTTCTAGAGATTCGAATAAAGATTGACTGTAGGATGCTAAGAACACGCAATGATTACTAATATATATATATATATATATATATATATATATATATA
>JAPDSC010086274.1:0-14423 GCA_026290005.1 Latrodectus geometricus | reverse complement strand
TATATATATATATATATATATATATATATATATATATATATATAAATTAGTTTGGGGAAAAAGAAATCCATTATTCTTACGTGAACTTTATGTAACTTCTTTTGGATTCGCTTTGTAAAAGGGTTTAAAACAGCTTTCATGTAGATTTTTAGGTCTTGTGCGTTACGACTGCTGACATGCGGTTAACTTCGATCATTTTTGATATTTTATAGACATTTTCGACGATGCTGTCTCCGCATGCGAGGTGCATCTCTAACATCAAAAATACCCGAACGGAATCAACGAAACAAAAATTGTACGTAACTGGTTGTTACAGTCTTATATAGGACGATAAACACCTTTCACAATTTTAGCCACCTGGCAATCTTTTTCGCCGTTACAAGAGAAAAACGAAAATGTATAGAATTTTCTGTTTGTTGTCTTCCATTTTTAAAACCTTGTACTCGTAACTGAATTAATCAAACAAAAAACCGCAAGAGGATATTTTAGTGTCAAATGTCACCTTTCCAACGAGCATAAATTTGAAATTGTTTGATAGATACCTCACGAGATATCGATCACTACAGACGTCTACCGAAAAAATAATGGATTACTTTTTCCCCAAACTGATATATATATATATATATATATATATATATATATATATATATATATATATATATATATATGCTTATGTTTTTTTATATAGGTTACTTTTTATTTTAATTTCATAACCATTTCGTTCAAAGTTTGCTGTTTTCCAGTCTATTTCACAGCGTTAATGTTTGTTTATTATCTTTTCACATTGCGTAAATTGAATAGTTTTCTGTTACTAATAAATTATATGGTTTATGAGACTAAAAAACAAAAAGACAAAATAAATTGATTATTCATTGAAACTCACAAAATGTTCAACGTTCTTAGTTGAATTTAATTTTTATTGTGAAATTTCATTAAAGTTTATTTTTGAAAATTAACTATCACGTAGGATCTGGAAACTCACTTTTTATTATAAGTTTTAACAGTAATTGTTTTAAAATAATACAGTTTCATTAATATACCTGTAATATAGTATATACTTTTAATATATATAGTTTTTGCTCATTACAGTGTGAGTGTTTATGCCTTTCGTAATACGTCACAGGTAGGAAATGCATTGAAACACTGATGAAGTGTTGCGAATTCAAAAATAAATGACTTTGTAACTGAAAAAAATTTTCAAGTGCTCAACATTTCATTCGATTTGTTTCAGTAGCTCTCCTTGTGCGACCTAATACCGTTTTGCAAATCAGTGCCTTGAACAAGTTTAAGTAAGCAGCAAATAACATTAAAAAACAAATACAAGTCGCGTTTTTTCTTTCTAAATCGCAATTTTTTCAAAGCTAGGAATATGTTTTCCATTAGAAGCTAAAATCTCATAATCTTTTTCAGTAAGCAATAAATATTCTTTCCTAAAAAAGTTGTAAACGCCTAGATAAATAAATCAACACCTATAATAATAAAAATACAAAAGATGCAAGACATAAAGGTTTTAAATAAAGAAAAGTATTATAAAGATCATATCAGTTGTGCTAAAGATATTATCTTAATAATGTATCGAAATAGTAGTTAAAAATAGTTTCTGTTTAAGTTGCTTATTGTACTTATGAAATTGAAATAAGTTACCATAAAATTTTTCAAGTAGACTACATCCGAGTTTCAGACTTATTTCTAATATTAGACACCGGATAACCAGCTTTTAAAATTATTTGATCTTTGAATTTGAAATATTCCTGTATATAGTTTCTTTTTTTGTAAATTATCTTACCTAGTTCATGAAATCTTTTTCACTGAACTGAGATTCCAGAGCATGAGCTTAGTGTTTTTACCATTTGGTATATTATTATTAATTTTGAAATGCATGCAATTTTAAAATTTCTTAATTAAAATCAAACATCATAATCTGTATTTTAAAGGACTATTTTTCATTAGAAGGCAACCAATGTGAGCACACCCATACTTTTCGTCCACTGAATTTTTAGTTATACAAGAATATTTATTGGCTAATTTATGAAATAGTCTAGTTGATAAATTCACAGAATCTTAAATTTGGTTGAATTAAGCGGAATGTTGCATTGACCATTAGTTTGCAACGATGTTTATGATCGAAATTCCAGCGAGAGCTTTTAGTTCAATTTCCTAGCGAGGTCTTTTAATTCGTTACAAATAATATTTTTTATTTCCAATGGCGGGCACGCTTGAGCAATTGAGTACATTAGCCCGTTTGCCGCAACAAGGCTGGAAACTGCTACTCATTTTATCGTTATCCGGTGGGCACCTGTGAACCAAGTCACGGAGGTACAAGTAGCATCGCCCACGCCACACCACCACAGACCCGTTTATAGGGCGGGCCACATTCATCCATCATCTCAGGAAAGGACAAGAAACACACAGAGAGAGAAAAAGAAAATACATCCATGCCCGAGCCGGGATTCGAACCCAACCCCATCCGTACTCAATTACGCTAACCACTAGACAGACTGGGCAGCTTAGTTAATAATATCAGAGAATATATTGCAATCATGAATAGGAATTTTTTATGGTTGAAAATGAATAATAGAAATTATTACTGACGAATTTAAGTAAATATTTTAATGTATGACAAAATACATTTTTCAAAAACAGAGGATTAAACCATAATTGAAAAACACTTTTATTGAAAATCCTGTGAGGGGCATTATAATTGTAGGGTTATATTCTGAGTAAATATTGAGGTTTCAATGGACAGCCAATCTTGTACAGCAAGTTTATATTTCAGTTTTATTATATCACAGATTATCTTATATTCAATTTTATTGTATCACATCATAACTTAATCTCATTTAATAATAAAACAATAAAACTACGTTGAAAATTTTACTCACAAATTTTACCCAAATTTTATTTTTTTAAAAAAAATTGAATGTTCTTCTGAACACAATCAAATCTTCGAAATTTTCACCCACTGAGCATGCGTGAAACCCAATTACACAATTACTGATCCACGTGTTTGGGTACCTAAATGTTGAATACACATTCGTTGGGCATGATTTTCAAACGATTTGATTGTCATGATATCCCATTGATTAAAGCTTATTATCTTTGATGAGCGATTTTAAGCTTATAAGATTAGAGTCCCAACCCCTTAAAAAATTAACTTATTTAATAAATAATTTTTGTCAAAATTTTTTGGAGAAATCAATAAATTTTATATGAAATCAATCACAAAATTCAAATTCTTGACATTCTTTGAATTAGGTGTTATAATTTGCACTTAATTTTAATGACTGACGCGTTCAAGTTAATGAAATTGTTTAATGAATGAGCAGAAGAGTTTTTTCTTCCATTTTATTATATTCATTGTAATGCTTTTCATTTAAGTTACATCAAATAAAATTTTAAAAATGAAATATGTGTGTATATAACACTTATCCACTATATGTATATTTATGTTCGTATACATAGCTATATATACATACAGGAAAACTTAACACGTATAAAAATAATCTAAAAAAGATGATGATTAAATCACAATTAAATTATTTAATGAATAGAATTGTTCATATTACTATATTCATGAAAGATAACAATTTGAATTAATTAATAATATATATAAAAATAAAGAACTAGCAATAAATATCATTTAATTTTTTGGGATCAATTTATGCTTATACAATTTAAATCAATTAGTATCAAATTGTTTATAAGAAGGAATTTTTTTATAAGATTATTTATTTTAAAAATTGTATTATATATATATATATATATAAACCAGTATGGATGTTTAATTATTATATACGGTACAAAAATCATGTTTTAAGCATCATTTATCATGAAATAACATCAGCATGAATAAAATTTTATTAACAATCTATGTCACATAGAATAAAATTATATTTGTTTTCATAGTAAATAAATATATTTGTGTGCTGAGTAAAACCAGAAAACATTCTGAACAGCAACTTATCCAAAAATCAAACTAAATAAAAAATTTACATTTGAATAATTTAAATAACCAATGACATTTGTGGTGAATCTTTTTTACTTTTGGAAATATATTCACTTATTCCTTTAGAAATGGAAACCTATTTTTGATATTTCGAATTTTCTTAAAGACAATTTTAATTGTTTGCAAAGACGCTTCACGGCAATCCTTCCTCAATATCCCATAAATTAAAGGATTGATTGAAGTTGTGGCAAACAGCAGAAAAACTGGCAGGAAGCACAACTTACTTGGCATAATCTTCATATCGTATGCTATCAGAAAAGCCTTACTAACATAATAAAGAGGGACAAAAACGAAATATACTCCGGTCAGTATGAACAGGGAGATCAACGTCTTGGTATTAACTCCTATGTCGCCATTCACCAATGGCAAGACTGGACAAGTTCTCATACTCTTGCAGACAACGCACATAACGGTAATGACGCTGACTATCAGGAAAACAGTGGACAAACCGAAGAATATGATGGTTAAAGGTACAATGAAATCGGTAGTGAATACATAGATATTTTTAGAACACAGCAGCTCCGAGAACTCGAAAGACACATATCCATTGTTTGCAAGCACACCAAACACAATGCCTTGAACCCAGATGAGGACGATAATAATTTTCACTCTGAAAGAGGTAACTAGATTCGGATAACAGAAAGGCCTGTTAATAGCTATCGCTCGGTCTATATTAATGGCTGAGAGGCTCATGTACGAAGAGTTGAAAAAGGTGTAATAAAGGATACCATTTGAATAACAGAAAATTTTAGTCAGTCGCCAAGAGTTATTAATCAGGGAGACAGCGTTGGGTAATATAATGTAAATGGTGCACAGTAAGTCAGAAGCAGCTAAGTTTGCCACCAGATAGTTTCCTTTTTGCTGGCGAAACGATTTATTGTTGAAGAATGATAGTAAAACTACTCCATTTGCAACGACTGATGTCAGTGAAAGGATGATTACAATTAAAGCCAGAGGAATGCTTTCTAGATGAGGTCTGCTTTCAGCACAGCATGCGTTATAAAGGCATTTTATTTCATCAATTTTGTCCTTTGGCGAACTCAGATTTAGTTTCTGCTCCAGAATTTCTGAAAGCAATTACAGAAAAAAATGAACAAATTATTTATTTTTACTAATTGAATGATTTTGAATTAAAATATGAAACAAAGTAGCATGCTCATGTATAAAGGTCGATAATAAGTATTTGAATGCTGCAGAAATTGCCGCGAAATTTTTTACCCTGCGCGCTCTTTCTCTCTAATGGTACTTTTTTCGGCAGACTTTAACAAAACTACTAGTTTTTCTTTTAACTAATGAAATTCTAAATAAGTGGTTAAATCTATAAATGTTATGTGGAAATATTTAAGATATATATTTTCCTTTTATGCATAATTAATTGAAAGAAAAATACTACCTTATAAACACATGGAGTCTTGAATATAAAATTTTGTTTGCGCTTTTTAATTTAAAACATCAATTTACAATAAAGTAAACAAGAAATTCAGTAATTGTAATACTAAACAGTAAGCAAATTTAACTTATAATGCTTGATAAAATAAAGTTATAGATTTTTATGAAATCTTTCTAAAAATTAAACTTACTAAAACCATAACAGAATAGAAACACTATATGATTTTTTATGTTATTCTAGTGTCTATTGGTTTTCACTTTCCAGTAGAAAACATACATGGCTTCCAGGAGAAAATTGTGATTTGGAAAAATAATGAACAAAAATTTATTATTTACTTAGAAATATTTAAAATGTTGTTTTGCGTCATAAAATGAGGCCTTATATATAGAGTAACGAAAAACAAATCGATTGAGGAATTGGATTCTTGAAAATTCCCAATGGATATTAAGTTATTAAACACTGAATGAGAGATTTCTTTCATCCACGTTTTTGCATCTCCAACAAGCGGATTAATAGAAAAAGCGTAAACACCTACGCTGCTATAGTTGAAATGAATGCCTATTAATAAATTGGAAAAATAATAATTGTCCTTCTTACAAATTGAAATATATGAAGAATGTAGAAACTAGAAGGATTTGATGATGTAATTATTTTTCTTTTACTCCTAGCAGTTACGTATTAATGACAATTTTAAAAGCAGAAAAAGAACTAAATGTTTCCATTTTTGAAGCGAGAAAGAAACTAAATTAGAATGGCATACCGTTTAAATTAATTATATCGTGTGTTCATCAGTCTTATGGGATGTCCAAATTTGAGTATTCGGGATTAAATTAATTACAGTTGCTATGAAAGCTAACATAGAATGAAACTTAGCTTTTAAATTAGCTGAAAATAAACATATTAGTACTTTCATTTCATGCAACTTTTCTCCATTCATTTCCGAACAAAACATTTGGCAGACAAACACAATAAAAAATTTCTTTATATAGATAATACTCTAGATACTTTTTAAAAAAAATCATTCAGAACTAGACAGCTTCTAAAAATTCTATCTTAGAATAAATCAAAAAAGTAATCAAGCCAATTAACATTATTAATTAAATCAAAATCCACTGTTAATGGTTTGCTAGAGTACACAATGGCGCTATATCGATTTGGCTAACGGTTTTCTTCAACTATACCAGTTCTATGACAGGTAAATTTTTTTTAAAAAAAACCCCTAATAATTCAATAATTATATTTTATGGCGACTGTTTTTATCTTAATTTCTTTTCAAGATCTATTTACTTTTTAATGTTTTTGTTTTTTACCAAAATCTCTTATCATTTTTGAAGACTTGGTTATAAAGTTCTTCCTATAATTCGAAACAGTTACATTCTTTTTGTTTTCAAATCAAATTGCTTTTAGCGTTATTGTATGAAATTTTATCCAGAATCAAAAGTATCAGCATAATTTTGCAAAATTATATGAGTGTCTATGAAATGATTGAAGATAGAAAATAGCTCATATAATAATAATAATATAAACACGCATTTATATATATATAGCATTTATTCATAGAATAACTCGTATTTAGAGTGTGAAAACTTTTATAGATTAGTTCTTTTACCCATTTAAATAGCTGTTCCTTCATAAATATAATTAATCATCTATTATCATTGTTAAAGGATCTTTCCAGTTTGAATGTTTTTTTTCCCTTTTTTTCTAAAATAAATATTACACATGAAACCAGTTTCTAGATGCTTTAGGAAATCTGTGACACAATATCAATAATTTTCCCTTAGGCAATTTTTTAAAGTCAAGAAAAATTTCACACAACAATGTAAATTTAAGTATATAACCATTAGTTTTTAAATCTATCTTAATTTCCCTATGACTTATTAAACATCAAACTATGTCAAATTTTTTACAGACAACATTTATTTTCGTATGCCAAAATTACCCCCATTTTCAAGCAATGAACACTACGATAACAAATCAGTTCTTATGAATACTCACGGTTGATAAGTGCACCCTGCGGATAGGGTCTGGGTTCAAATCCCGATTCTGGCATGAATGTACTTTTTCTTTCTCTCTCTCTCCTGTCTTTATCCTTTCCTTCTATGAATGACGTGTGAATGGTTGCCTACCTTATGAACGGGTTCCTATGGCATGTGTGTTTATTTGTATAAGAAAATCATCTCTAGTTATTTACTTCAACGTGAGATACAAGCATATTAGCATAGAGCTCCAAAAATATAATCTAACCTATAAGTGCACCAATTATCTTTATCCATGATACAGCATAATGAAAACAGTTTGAAGCCATTTTGTAAGGCACTTTAATATCCACTGCTTAAATTACCTTCCGACAGGAGTTTTCAGAGGTGTGAGTATTATTCAAGTGCAACTGTTGAAAAAACACTCTATCAATCACTTCGATAGACGTTGTTGTTGCACCAACATGCTTCCCTGTACTTAGCCTTGAGTTGTGCCATTTAGATGGAAGCAGCCTGCAGGAGTCTTCATAATTAGGAAGCAGAGACCAAGTAGAAGACCCCCAGAATACTTAACCTGCCACTCCCAGAGGTATAACTTCACATAGAGAACATTGCAACCACGATATATATAACATGTCCAGCCACCTTTAATGTATACGACGGATCTTCGGTTAAGTCGGGATACGAACTCACTACCTTCCGGTAATGAGAAAGACGCCCTAACCAACTAGGCCACGGCGGTCTCCTTTGACAGATGTGCATGCAGAGCAGATGCAAAACATGTATTTCTCGTTGTTCAACAGTGGCTGAGATTATATCCAGGTGATGCTAAATTATAGACTCAATAATTAGTTAACTTTTACTAACCAAAATATAAACATATTTTCGGATTTCAGTCAATTATGCTATTAATGATTTTTCCTTAAAAATGTTACCAAAACAAAGCAGTCTCCTCTTGTTGCTTTTTTTGAGATATATTTTCTATGAATTTTAGTTAAGTAATAAAAGGCTTAATAATTATAATTTTTAATTCAGGTAGCAAGTATTTTGGTGAAAAATAATGACATTTTATTATTTTTTGCATATATAAATAATATAATATATAATTTAATATCAAGGAAATTTCATCAAGCAGTTGTTGAAATGCAAAATAATTTTAATTCTATTATTAAAACTTGAAAATAAATGAGTAAATAAACTAATTTTTCAGGATGTATTATTGAATTACAAAATACGAATATGATAGGAATTTAAAACCACATTTTTAAGTAACATGTTATTGAAAGAAACTAAAATGAAAAAATAAAGAATTAATACTATAAAATATTCTCGATTAAAGTCTCGTAAAAATAAGTGAATAAAAAAGCAACTAAATAAGAAATGAAAATTTACACACAAGCTTTTCATTTCTTTATCGCGTTTCAACTTCTAATTTGCTTTTATTTCATTTTTTAATTTTATGTGAGGTCAGCGTGTTTATTTAATTCTATTTTTCTTTTAATTAATTTTGAAATTTCTAATTAAATTCTAGTTCTAACTGAATTGAAAGCAAATAATTTGAATATTTTTGATTATATGTTCCTTAATAGTGCAATCGCTTGTAATTAAAAATACAATTTAAAGACATATGCACACAAGAATATTTAAGAATTTAATTTAATATATAACATTAAATAAGCTTTTCAAGGAGTATTTTTCTATTGAAATATCCGTAAATTCTAATGAATGGCCTTAAAAAGAAAAGATATTTCAAGAAGCACATAGAAAAAAATTAAAGAATAATATGAAGAATAAATTCTAAGGTTATATATTAGTATAAAGTAATAATGTTATCTAAAAAAACGAACGACATTTTTATAGTCAAATATTTCTATTAACGATTATATGAATTGCTTACCCATTAAGTGATTTGCATTTTATTATATCTTTAAAAGACTATTTCTTTCAGTTTTGAATATTACAAATACAATTTAAAAACTCAAAATAGGATAAAAATAAGTATGGCAATTATGGCGTAGCTCTAGAAACCCAAGTAACAGATGGTAAGTTTTTATTCGTAGAATTTCATTTGCGAAAATATCAAAGTCTTATCAAAACGTGGCTGTTATAAAAGCAAAGTACTTTATCAAATATTGCAAACATCCTACCAAACATGCCTTGCTAATTGGAAAAATGTAATTTTCTCGATACTCTTGAGGGAAGGTGATAAACTTAACAGCAGATAAAAAGGAAAGAAATTATTGCATAATAAAATGAAATTCCAACTATTTTTGGTTCTATTTTATATTTTAATTTGATTGTGTGTAAATTGATTTAAAGAGACAAGATTTGAGAGTTTAATTCTATCTCAGGTATTTTGGCAGCCATGAGTGCATTCGAACGCGCTTTTGTAATTTATAGCTTAAAACTGTAAATTTAAATCAAGTTAATATCTGAATTGTCACGATTTTTCCAGAATTTTACATGTTTTAGGAATAAAAATTCAACCTTATTATAATTAGCTGATGGAATTTATTTATGTTGTGTTCTATTTTTGAACAAAAATCATAACAAAAGAATATTTGTCTATATTGCCACTGGAAAAAAATTTATTATCTTATTTTTAAATATATACGACCAACGGTAATTTTTTAAATAGTTTAATAGGATTGCTAAATATAAATCACCTTATAACGTATAATTAATGAGAAGTAAATTTCTCATTAATTATGTTTATAAATCATATGTGAAAATAACTTTCAAACATGCAAAGAGCCAAACATTCTTTCATGGTAAACGGTTTATTTTTTTTTTTCATATAAGAAGCGTATTGAATTCACCAATTGAGCTTTCGCCTGTTTAGAAGCTAATTATATTTGCTGGAACGAATTTTCACCTTGTACACATAGGACATTAAATACAAGATTATCATTATTTGACTTGAATAAACCGACATTTATCCGTGAGTTTGAAGGTCTGGAGAAACTAAATTTGCATTATTTAGACAATTTCAAATAGAAAATCGCGAAAAGAAAAAAGGTTTCTTGCGGATCTGTCCTTCAAAAGCCAGTAAATTAAAAATATATTATTTCAGCGTTTTCTAAACAGAAAATCTTATTAGTTTATGCGCTGTCATTCAATTTCACTTCGTTGATTTTGCGTGATCAACAAGCAGAGATGAACTAACCCTGTTGCTTTCGTGAGAAGAAAAATGTGAGAAATAAGTAGTTGACATTAAAAGTACTTCACGGCAATCACAGATTTCATAAATCGTTGAATGACTGGATTTAGAAATCACGCCAGCATTACTGTTTCTTAATAGATTTATATGCTACGAACACTGACCTTCTTCCGCATCCCACTTTTCCTGCAATAAGAGATTAAAGGGAAAATATTCTTTTTGAAACATTTCCATCGAAAACAAATTTGCTAGCAAGTTTTCTGGTATAGAACGACGATTATCAACAAACTACTGATAAACTAGCCTGTGCTGATGAAGCTATTCTTAAAGTAAAAATATTATAGCTTTTTTACCATAATAGCATCATGTCTAAAGAATAAACTCCACCAAAATAAATCATGATAGTGTCTATTAAATGAAAATGTACAATATCTAGAACATTAACGTTTTTAACCGATATTATTATTTATATTAAAATGCATAGTTTTTACTATACTTTGACATAAAATTAATGTCTGAACTAATCATATGTTAATTACTAAATGATGACATTTTATAAAAAAAACAATTAAATAGTAATACACATATACCTGTTCGGTTATTCCATTCTGCCATTTCACTTATTAAATATTTTAACTTTGGTATTTGTTTGTTTTAGTAACGTGAATACTATAAGTTGTACAAAAATATATAAGACACAATAAGATGAGGGTTTGCAGTACATAAAAAGAATTAAAGGTGAATTTTTTATAGAAAGTAAATTTTTCTAGGATCATAAATTTAGTCTTAGTGAAGAATAACTTGTCCCACATTTAAGATCTTTTTGATGCAAATTTTTTTTATCAATGAACAAACAGTTTTAAATAAGATAGTTATAAATCTTCTGAAAGGCTATCGTGGTTTAGCAGTAAGATCGCACTCTTTGGAGCAGAGTATTTTACCTTACTTTAGAACAATGAAAGATGAATTTTGGGTTTCAACTTTTTTATCATACACCTCCTTGGTTAGTGCATAGGGGATTTCCCCTTATGATATATCAATACAGGTCTTTATTTAAGAAATTTTTTACTAGAAGAAAAATCGAGTAAGATATCTAAATGACTTACAATATATCTTAGGTTATCTGCTATGCAGTGTCTTATCTTATGTGAAATAATCTAATCTTTTGTACCTATAATTAGAGCTTAAAGTTTTACCAAAAGAAAAAGAAGTCACTGGATTTTACCACAAAATTATTAAAATCCAACCAGTATAGAGAATAAGAATTATCATTTATCTTCTGAAAAAAATATTTCTAAGAAAATAGCTCTGATATAGTGAATTTGGCTCATGGGATTATTTACTTCAGCAGTTAGTTAAAAAGTATAAAAAATTAAAAGTTTTTATGTATATATGCAACCATTAATACTATAAATAAAATTCAAATAGTGTCATAAGAGATAACCGAAAATTTTTAATAAGTTCAAAATCGATATTTAAAATTAGTACATATGAGAGAAAGTTTGGTTAAAAATATCACTTGACGAAATATTAGCACGCATATCTCTTGTAGAAACTAAAATATGGTAATCATTCATTTTTCATTAAGAAATTGAAATAAGTTGTTAAATCAAATTAATTCAATTAAACATTTAAAATTCAATTAAATAGTAAAATTTTTGACAAGCAAAAATGGAATGGCAAAAGCAAATAGAAACAACAAGCAGCAAGAATCAACTCAAAAGTAAAGAAACAACAAAATTCAAATTATTTGCTCAATCGTGAATAAAGAATTTCGAGACTCGGATTACTAAAGTTATTTCGTTATATTTCGGCAACTTCGTACTGCAAACATGGTGATTTTTGAGTTCGCTTTTGATTTTGTTGGCGATAGTTTAACAATCATATCTTCAAGATATGATGACATTTCACCATCAAATTGAAGACTAATTTAATTTAAAAAGAACTTTTTAAAAGTATCGTTTTTGATGGCACAATTTTGAAATTTGCAAAATAAAAATTTGAAAAAGAGAGATTATAAAAACTTCACATTAATCTACTTTATTGAGATAGAACTTAAGAATAAAACATGTTTTACTTAATTTTTTTTGCTAAATTGTTTAGTAATTATAAAGTGGCATTTCATGTTATACTATAGTAAATTTTCTAATATCCTATGTAAATAAGAAAAAAAAATATAATTCTTTATTATTATTATACAAAGAAACTGAGTATCAAACACTAGGTATTAAAAGATTCTTTATTTATATTAAATTGGCTAATTACGGCTAATTAATAAAATCTCTGCTTGAATGTTATTCTTTTTCTTTTTTTTTAAATATTGGTGCTTCAGGCTGGGTGTTAAGTGTAGAGCCAATATCCTTGTTAAAAAAAAAAAAAAAAAAAAAAAAAAAAACACTGACTTATTCCCGGTATATATTTATAAGACCCAACAGGATTTTAAAAATAACTCGACATTTAAACATAGCAAAAACATCTCATTATAAATGGCTGGGCATATATTCAGATATTTGATACGTTTACCATAAAATGCCATCAAGAAAAATGACAAATTAAAAGACTTCTAACAAATGGCTGGATGAAGACTTAAGAGCACACAGTACGCAAGAGAAAAGGACTTAAGAGCACACACTCAATAAGAGTGATCCAATATAAAGCCAGCCGTTGCCTTGGATGGAGCTAAGTAGGGAAGAATTGGTGAGCTAGCTTTGACTTGTAACAGACAGTGTTACAGAAAGGATTACAGAGAGGGTTACAAAAATGGTTAGGAAAGGGTTACAGAGAAAGAGTACACTGAAGAGTTTTATGCTGATCACGGTATCCTTAATATTTCAAAAGTAGCTTTCTGAAGGTTTCTTATGGGTAGTAGAAGTTATGCGAAATAAAATATTTTTGTCTATTTTATAATCAAATAATTGTTGATTTGTCTGGGGTAAATTAAACATTTCAATAAAATTACATGAACTCGAAAAAAATAAATATTATATTTCAACCACTGAAGTGTTATAATATATTTTCGAGTCTTTATCAAGTTTTCATCGAAGTGCATGTCATTTTCAAATCGCTCAAGTTTTATCTCAATCATAATTTTATAATTACTCAGAACAACTTTAATATATCCACCAAAAATTACGCGCCAAATCTGGTACTCCCTATACGGACTTTTTAGGGTTGCTGTTTCTTATTTTGGTCTTGCCAATTTAGGTTTTTTCAGCTTTTAGGTTTTTGTTGTTGCCAAATTGAGTATTTTCTTTTATTTTGTACCATTTTTTTAGTTTTTTAATTTTTTTTTGTTATTAATTATGTGTATTTAGCGAGAATCCATCTTGGCAAGAAAAATAGGCGCCAAAACAGGTATTTTGCTTGGCGAGAAAAAAAAGTCGCTAAATTTCCGATTGGGGGGGGGGTATATCAAAGTAGTTCCAATTACTCTTCATCAATAATAACACAATTTTTCAAAATTCCAAACATACAGTTAAATTTGGAAGGCCATCCTTATAGTGGACTAACTCTTGGCATATTAATTCGCATTTTTGAAAAAAAAAAAAAAAAGTGATCTGCTTATGCTTCTTTTTGAAACCACAAAGTGACAATTTAGTTTTCTTTATTTTCCTCATTTTCGAATATATAATAAAACAAATTATTAAATCGGATTTTTCTCTCACTTTAATAATCTTTTTGAAGTAATTTCATCCTTTTAACTTTCGTACTTTGTTAATTTTTTACTTACGTATATTATCTCATTCATTATTTTTGTCAATTATTTTAAAAAATTTGGAAAGAAACTTAAGAAAATATGCACAGTAATTAAATCATTATTGTATTTACCATACGAAAAATATGCAATAGAAATTATATTTAAAGAATTTGTTTTCTATAATACGATTT